>CAIGQZ010032553.1:6668709-6683619 GCA_903798205.1 Danio tinwini | reverse complement strand
ATATTAATTACATTGTAATTCAATTCAATTCATCTTTATTTGTATAGCGCTTATACAATGTAGATTGTGTCAAAGCAGCTTCACATGGAAGTTTATAGTGAATTGAAACAGTGTCAGTTCAGTTTTCAGTGTAATTATTGAAATCTACATAGAAAGATGTTAGTCCTTAGTTCATGATTTATCAAGGGTCGCCTCAGCCGAATGAACCATTTGTCTTTGGACTGTGGGGAAAACAATACAAATATTTAAATAAAATATTGCTCTTTTTTACAATTGCATTTTTTCAGCTATTTTCGCTTCAGTTTAAAAAAAATATTTTGATGAATATTTAAAATATATCACTTTTAAAAACATTTGAATCATATAATATATTTTCTCAAATTTTATATTTAATATATTATTTGTTCAAAACATGTTATGAATGAAAAACTAAAAGCAAAAAAGCTGCCATAAACAGTCACTTGATCAATCATAATAAATGAATATATTCATTTCTAAAAATAAAACCTTACTTGTCGCCTTTTCAATGGCTAAAGTGCATATAAAGAGTTCAGATGCAAAAACCTCAGATGCAAAAACCTATTTAAATCCTAATCTAACTTCTGTCTGAAATTTTCATCGAAAATGAAATTTTTTCTCAGCCTCCTTTGTTTACGTTGAGATATTTGACCTTAAAGACCAGGAAAAGAACTTATTCTTTGGCATAAAAGTGATATTACTGAAAATACTAACAGGAATCTGGTAAAAATACTAATTTTAGAGGAAAATTTTGCATCTAAACTTTTTATATATTTAATTTTAGATATTGATAAAGCAGTTACATATAATCATAATGAAAAAAAAAACTAATAAAAATGCAAAAAAGTGTTTAGTACATATCATGACTCTATTTAGACGTCCATGCAAACAAGTACAGTATGTGTGAGAGCGAAGTGCTTAAAGCTGTGCTGAAAACTGTCTTTAGGAGTTTTTTATTTTGTTGCTGTCTCTCACCATATGGTCTATTTTCTCACCACTACTGGTGAAATCCTCATTCAGTAACACATTACGCAGGTTTAACAGCTCATTTCACATAAACAGACCTGGAGAGGAAGTCAAATGCCTTCCCTTGCTGAGACTGTGAGGTGTTTAGTGTGAATGCAAGTGTTTATGAAATGCACTGCGATGATGCATACAGCTCTTCTCATACATGCTGTAAGCTAATAGGTGTTGTTTTGATAGAAACCTGCTATGACAACGCTGCATGTCACGGATATGACATGATGGTGTGCGTACAGTATATGTGTGTGTGTAGCAGCTGGAACGGTACTTTTCTTCTCTGTCTCTGAGGCCCACATCTGCTTTCCTGCATGTGATGGCCCACTGGGAGAGGAATCCTAATTAGGGACTGTTGCAGGCGGAGAGGAGGAGGGCAAACAGTGAGAGTGCAGGGCTTGATGGGTCCATTTTTACAACTAGGAAAGAGGCGGTTATTGATCTGTCTTGAAGCAGGGCAAATATTGTCAAGTCATCCTTAGTATTCAAAGAGTAACTATTACCCCCCAAAAGTGATACATTTTTGCAATTGACAGTTTTCATAAACAAACTGACCCTGATTTCATTTTTTTCTGATTTAACAAAAACCCAAAAGTTTTATTTGTTTAATAATTATATTTTATTGGATTTGGAACACATTGGAACAAATACACAAACACAACACTCGGCACTGTCCTGGACAAATCCCATACAGTGAGTCAATGAGCAAAACAACATAATTTAGCGGGTGACAACAGAAAATAAAATAAAGAAAGAAAAAAAATAAATAAATAAAATCTCTTAAGAAGGTTGAGTGGCTGGTTTGTTTATCCAGATATTTAAGGAATAAACCCCAGACACTAAAGAATTTTTCAATAGAATGATTCCTCAGAAATCTCAGTCTTTCTATCTGTATTACTGAAATCATGTCCACAATACACATTTCAAATGAAGGAGGTGAAGATGACTTCCAATGCCGGAGCACAAGCCTTTTAGCCGCAATCATACCTAAAGACAAAGACTTGCTGGAGTCCATCTGGTAGATGAGAGATGTGTTGTGAATATCTGAAAATAGCAAGTTCTGCATCAGGTGGTAAAGATTTACTATAAGCTTTAGAATACCGATCAAATATGCTTGACCAAAATGTATATAGCAAAGGGCAGAAATCATGGGAAGTTGTGTCTTCTGTTTGCAGAGTGGAGTTAACCTCGATGACAGGGTTCAAGTCTGTCGAAAAACCAGAAAGCATGTAAAACAAAAACAAAAGGCAAAAAAATTAATAAACAAGTAAATAACATGTTGAGAACGTGGTTAAATCTGAAAACGTGAAACGTTCTTTTTCTGGACTGCTTTTGAAAACACTAGCTGTGGTGGTGTTATGGGTTGGCTTGTCGGTCCGTCAGTTGACAGTGGCCTTTGGTGGATTTATGTGAGAACAGCAGGCCCGAATTCGTACCTCCTAGGACTAAGACGTATTTTGTGTGCTCCAGAAATTCATACAGGGAACGTATCCATAATGAGCCTGGGTTGACTTTAAAATACATCAAAATTGCATTTATTTATGTGATGAAAACGATGAATTTTCAGTGGTCATTTATGCAAGCTTTATTGTCACATGGTGATTCTTGCATGATCTCATCACAATTACAGTAGTTTTGGCAGTTCTTTCATGCTTATTCTTTTTCTGAAAACCTTACGCATTGGATGAATTTATAATTATTGAACAGATTTATACAAATTAGCCAATAATTCTCCAAGAACAGTTAGGCTCTTTTTATGAAATCAAGTTTTATCCTTTATAAATCATTTTAATATGCTACAGTATGTTTCTTATTCACAATATATAAAAAAGAAGCAGCTTAGTATTTGTGTGCATCCTTTGATTGAAGAAATAGTTCCTCCCTATTTACTCAGCTCACACCATCCAAAATGTACAGATGTAATGTACAAGTTAAGGATATAGAGAAAAATGTTCTAATGCAAGTAAATTGGGCCCAAGTTCATTTTACTGTGTGAAGCGTTCGTGTTATGCAGTATTTGTACAGCATTTATTTAAAGTCTTTTGTAACATTAGCAATGAAAAATTGCTGTTAATCAACCTCAGGCCATCATACATTTTTAGCTACATTTTTATACTCAGAGCTGTAAATTAAGTAAATAATGTCTGAAGAAAATAAAATTGCATACTGTACATCTTGGAAGGCCTGGGGACGAGTAAATATTAATTTAGCTATGAACTATCTGTCACAATGATATACACAGGAGACCCAAATGCAAGTGAATGCAAGATGATTTATTAAAAGGAATAACAGGAGTCACAATTGGTATAGATCTCACCAGATATAGTGTGGAGCAAGGGTGCTCACACCAGGAATTCAACACGCTAAACAGCGGTAATAGTTAATCCGAGAAACAGATCCGAAGTGAAGTCTCTCACCAGATATCGAGGGAAGGGGAGGTTAGCGCTATGGAGCAACTCTCAAGGAAATCAACACGCTTACCAGCAGTAATAGTTAATCAGAGTAGCGGATTCGGGATGAAGTCTCTCACTGATATAGTTGTCATCAGTGCAGGCAGTTGCAACAACATCAATGAAAACGGAGACGAGCATAAGGTCCAAATATAACAGACTTATGGCGAAACACCACCAACAGATCGAGCGAGAGCACCTAACAGGAAGCAGACAATGCGCAACAGCTGTGACTGATAGAAAACAGCTGAGTGAGACGAGTGGTAACAAGACACGTGACAACCCAGCTGATGAATGTAAACACACACACACACACACCACACGGTGAAGATAAACCCAAACAAACACACCCATTTCCCACACATACACATGCAAGAAGAACAGATCCACAACCGTGATAATATCCTTTTAATCCATCTGTGTGTGTTTTAAATATTTTATACACTTATATATATATCATTATAAAAAATATTTTATATTTATTTATTTTATAATTTATTATCAATTTATTAATTGTATTATTATTATTATTATTATTATTATTATTAATATATTATTTAAAGTTAATTTATTTCAGGACTTACTGAAGCCCCACTGAAAGTTGGCTTCCTTAGCAAACTAATGATTATTTAAAATATTTTTACATGTATTATGCTTCATTAAAAGTTTATTTTTGATTCTTTAGTGGCACATACACACACACACGCGCGCACACACGCACACACGCACACACGCACACACACACACACACACACACACACACACAAACACACACACAAACACACACACACACACACACACACACACACACACACACACACACAAACAAACACACACAGACACTGCACAATGTTTAATTATAGCAGGATTTCACAATCTTAGAGGTGTGTTAGATAAGACATTCAAAATGTGCCAAAAGGTGTAGGAGTGAGGAAGTTTGTCCTTTTCATACTGATCTGTTTCAAATGGCTCCCACTGAAAGGCATGACCCCACCCAAGGAATGCTCACAAGCCTCCTTTTTTACAACATGACAATCATTTGAAGTATTGTTCGAGGGATTTCTGACAAATAAACTGCTTCTAATGTTATCCTGTAATGTAAACTAGACCAGCTGCACATCATTCTTTAAGTCACAAAAACAATCAATCCAAACATTATGACTGTAAACATCTGCTCTGGGAGTTCTCTTCACTCCACCTCTTATTGGCTTGTTGTTCAAACACCCCCACCCCCCACCCCACCCCCCAACACACACAAAAAAGGCTCACTGCATTAAGCAGCCACTAAAAATGATTTGCCTCTTAAAAAGGCATGAACATCTTAAAAGGCACAAACTTCTTAAATTATGTAATAAAATATATCAAGTGTCACTTGTTAAAAAGTAAGAAAATAGAAACTAAATGTACCAACTAAACAAGCCAAGACAGTAAAGTAGCTTTTATAATTGCTGGAACAGGTTATCAGTCAATATAAACCTATTCTAGAGTGGTTGTACATTTTTTACTTCAAAAGTCTTTTACTATATGGAGTGTGATTTGAAAGATAGATTGTGACACTTGTCATGTAACCAACTTTTAAGTTGCTGAGTCGTTCACAGTGTTGCACATAAAACTGCAGTCTCGATGAAAAAAACTCAGTGACATGTACAACCTAAATAAAATGATATCTAAAAGTATGTTTACACATTAAATTAGGTTTAGTATATGTGTTTTCAGTTACGATAAATCATTATTAACAAATATGTTAGCGCCACTTACTGGACATTTAATTTCCGAACAGCTGCAATAAATAAAGCAACCCAAAAGTTTGCCAGAATCATGTTTGTCTTTTTTTGATGAAGTTAAACATGGTTTTAGAGTCACTTACTGGCATACCTGTCAAGATTGGGATGTAAAAAAATAAGGGATATTCCCACCATAATAAGGGATTACCCCGACCCCCCCTTTAAAAAATCCCCAAATGACTAAATATGTTCATTTGGAGCTGTTTCATTGTAAATAAACAGTTAAATGGTCAATAATATGTTATTATTATGTTATTATGTTATTATTATATTATTATTATTTACAAAAGTAAAAAATAATAGTGTACATTAGCAGCAAAAAAATTTGCAAACAGTTCAGCTTGTTAAAATTAATAGCTATTATGAAATAAAATCAAGCTATCAAATCTCTTTAGCCATTTCTTCACTGTGTAACTTACACATTCTGATTAAGAAGCAACGAATAAATTTCTTATTTATTTAGATTGTTTTCGTTTGATTACATTAAATAACATCTGTCACTTTAAAAATGCAACCATTTAACGTTATAAGGAAAGAATTCGATTGTTTTCTTACGTTTTTATGCTCATTTAGGACGAAATTAGTTGTGTTTAAAAAAAAACACCAAGATCGACATCTTCAGATATTATTATTATTAATTATGTGTATATGTCTGTTGAACACGCACCCAAAACCCAGACTTTCGCTCCGTTTCAAATCACGTGTACAGAATCTGTTTGGGAAACAGCCTCTATTTATCACTATGGAGCCCGTCAGCCGACAGTCACGCACCGCTATATGACTGTTTTGAGGATTGCATATGAAGAGGAGACGGCACCTGTAATAAAAGGAAAGGGAATCCTGCTGTTTTTATATTTATATTAAAGTGTTTTCATGCCTAAACAGAGCTAAAGCACAGAACAGACTCACATTTAAGAGCAAGAAAAGATAAAAAATAAGGGAAAATACGGGAAAATACCTTTACGGGATGATAGTGGGATAGAACTGTAAAATGCGGGAGAATTCCGGGAAAAACAGGAGGGTTGACAGGTATGCTTACTGGAGATTGAAAGTGTCACAAAACATGCGCAAGTAACATCATGTTGATGTCAATACTTGTGCTTGTATCATCTCTGGTTCTACTCATCTCTCTGCAAGTGAGATTTGAACTGGCGTCTCTGGTATGGGAGCTGGGCATGCTAACAAGAACGCTAAGACCACAGTAGCATCAGTTACTAGTATGCCACTTGGAGCCAAAGGAATGAGATTTACTTGAACAGCGTCTACTAGCTGGTCTCTAGTACATTATTTCCCCTAAACCTCTATCCCATCACTCTTCGTTTTTTTCCCCATGCACACCAAGCTGGATACAAACTCTTCAAGCCAGCATGCTAATATAGACGCTAAAGACTAAATATAGACGCTAAAGACAAGACTCTTGTCATCATCACTTAAGATCATTCATATGATATTAACTCACCATAAGTACCTGTATAATCCTAGATACATATTGCTGTCATCTTAGCATCAGTTTCATATCTATGGTAACATAATTCATTCTAAATAACACTGAAACAAGAATTTTTGGTAACACTTTAGGTCACAAATCATGCTAATAACTACTGGCTTATTACCTGCCTATTATTAAAATATTAGCTGTTCATTAGATATAAAGTATGATGTTATTCTGCATCCCTAATCCAACCCAAAACCTAAACCCAAGTTCTACCTTACTATTAATAAACAGCTAATTAGTACTTTATTAAGCTAGTCGTAACTAGTAGTTGTCTGCAAAGCGGCTTGTAAATTATAAGTGAATGTAGATGTTTATGAGAGACAGTACGTGTTTGTATTTTGAAAAACTGCCGTGTTAGTTATTTGTGTAGACTGAAATTAAATACTTACATTTAAAACCCTAATCCAGCATTTTCTTTTAAAACATCTGGTTGTCATCTTTTGGCAATGAATCTTATAGTTGGACTGCAATTCCTTCATTGTATCAATAGAAGAAAGGGTACTTTTACACAAAAACAATGTACTAAAAACTGAACTATTTTTATTTATATTTTGAAGCAGTGTCATGCATCAAAAGCCAGCCGTTGGCAATGTAAAAAAAAAAAAAACCTATTTATTTACACCATTGTTAATTTTGACATCACATTTTGATTTAGTTGTAGTCTTAGTCTTTTGACTAAAAGCCCATTTAGTTTGTATTTTTTATTCTGAATCAACTAAAACTTGACATATTATTAATAAGCTTATTATTAATTAACTTTACAATCAATCATCTCTGAAAACAGCATTCTTTTCCCCACATTAGATTTGTCTTTGGATGCGCAATTACTTGTACTGTAATGACATTTATGTGTGAGAAAAAATGACTCACGTCTGTAAACAGTGGTTTGTTCACATGTAAACAAAGAAATAAACTAAAGAAAGACTAAAACATAAAACAGATAAACAGATGATAACAAAAAAAATGTAATTAAGAAAAGTTCTGAACTATCATCACATTGACAAGGCTGCAGCTCATGGAACAGACATGCGTCATTTCGTAACTGTAGGGCCCATTGTCAACTAAATTAAATTAATTTTAGGGATGTCTTTTCACACTATAGGCTACTTAAAGGGGCGGAGCAAAGTAAACATATAGGCCTAGGGAACATTGACAGGTCTGCTGCACCAGTAACATACCTGAAAACTAAGAATGCAGTGATTGTACATCTCAATGTTGTGCATTATAGCAAAAATTAACATTAATTACTTATAATTATTATTTTTAGGGGGCTTCCACTTTTAATTTGGATAGGATAGTGGAGGTTACAGACAGGAAAGTATTGTGAGCAGAGAGAGGGAAGGGCTCGGCAAAGGAACTCAAGCCGAGAATTTCACTCGGGTCACCATGAGCATGATGGTGCGATATGTCAGCGCACTTAAACACTAGGCTATTGGCACCTACCCTTTTATCTTTTTTACTACATTTTAGTCTGCTACTTTTCCCTGTGACTGAATATACATGCTACAGTCTGGATTGGATACATGGCTGGCTGGAAGTGGGATATGGACAATAATATAGCAGCATTTTTTATGACACTGTATAACAGTAATTCATATTTTACAGTACTGTCACGTTTGGGTTTAGGGTTGGGGTGGGGGGGTAGGCATAAAAAATACATTTTATTTGGTAATTTAATTTAGCATAAATAATATTCTGTACAACTACTGTTTTTACAGTACTGTGACGGTTGGGTTTAGGGTTGGGGTGAGGTAGACGTTAATAAAATAAATTAAATGGGAAATTTACTAAATCAAATAAATAATTTGTTTACTTCTGGCCGCAACTATATCCGATGGTGACCAATATACATGCCTCTGTTGCCTAGCAACTTCCTGCTAACAAAAACATAACTCTGTGATAGCAAAAACATAACTTTACTTCAGACAAAGAGCTTAGAATGACCAAGAGGCGACACTCAATAGAACGTTCCATTGCAACAGCAGCGCCCAGCAACAACCCCGGATTCCGCCATTTTGGGGTGAAAGCGGCCATCCATTGGATCTTATTGCTGTTGTGATGGCAAGCGGCTGCTTTGTTTTTTATTTATTTATTTAAAAAGTGCATTAAAGCTGAGATACAACCTGAAAGATGACAATACAACACTTACTATCACAATCATCAGCACTTTTAACAGTTTATTTTTACAGACTTATAATATGCTGTTGTTCTATTGGAATTTTCATTCCAAAATGGCCGCCGCGTTATCTAGTGGCTGTTTCCCAAATCGCACTAGAGTGTCGTCTCTTGGTGATTCTATGCTCTTTGCTTCAGACATGTCTTTCAAAACAACATTTTCAGTGCAGAGAAAAAACCATGCCCTCCTGCTTCTGAAAGTGAGCTGTGGATCTTCACGGGCGGTCTAGTAAGTCGTACACATTTATAGATTGTATTACGAAAAATATTGTATTTTTACAGCAATGACTTTATAAAATATGACGACAGACATTCATGTTAATATCTTAATAAAAGCTTCGGATGTAAATATAATGTGACAATATGACATTATATGAGAAATCTTTATGGTATTTCTTGTAATGAAATTCTGTTTGAGTAAGGTGGATTTTTATGAGTGCATTATTCCTTTAATGTTCAAAATGCATTGCCCTAATACATATTCTGAAAAATAATTATGACAAAAAGTCTTGATAACAAATGTTTTCATGTTACTTTAACATTTAAATACGTTAATCAGGTTTCAACTAAATGTTTTTAATTACACACAGTTTCATTATATACAATTTAACTTATTATTGTAATTGTAGTTATTTTGACTGATCTAAGGTGAAAAGTGAATTAATAAAAAAAAATAAGGCAGCAATATTCTTTTACAGTGTAGTTGCTTTTTTCCCTACTTATATTCCTTCCTCCACTAAATAGACTCTACATGGAAACTTCATCTAAAGCACTCTGCATGAAACCCAACACAAATAAACACTGTTAAGTATGTCATTTCTGCCTAAATGGGCTTTGAGAAGGTTTAAAGTTGACTGTAAAACAAGTACAAGGTCACCCCCTGCCCCGTCACTTTAAGCTGACCCAGTAAAGTTCACCACACATCTGTTAAAGGGGTCCCAGGCAGATTTAAGACCTCATTGGTGTGTTTGAACTACTCCCCTCACTGCTGTCCTGAAGTCTTTAGACTTTTGTCTTTGAGCTGTAAATCTAGTGTTCTTACATTTGATCAGTTCTGCTCTGATATACTGTGTCTGGCATCGTCACTCTGCGTGTTTCACCTTGAAGAAGTGTTTGACAGCACACCAACTGATCCGCTTCTGAGGAGAGACATTTACTGGCATCCTCTTTGTTTCTTCTCTCTGTTGCTTGGCTTTTAGATGGATAAATTTCTGGTCTTTTTTAAAGCTTTGGCGAGTCGTGTATTCTTTAAGCATTAATCAATGTCTTCTCTTTCACACATTTCTCTGTGTCTCTCTTTTATTTTGTGTTTTTATTGTGGTTCTCTGGCTAGGGTCTCCTGCTCCTTGGGTGCGATGGTTCAAAAATGGCCTGGAGATCCATATGGAGCGATCGGAGCATGGCATGTCTCTGGCTGAAGATGGAGCTCTGGTGATTGGCTCGGCTTCAGCCAGTCACAGTGGAGACTTTAAGTGCGTGGCCACTAATGAAGCAGGGTCAGTGGAAAGGAAGACCAGGCTAAAGGTCAATGGTGAGACTTGCAGCCATTTCCAAGTGGTCCATAGATTTTTTAAATAATAAAAAAAAGTTTAAATAATTAATTGATTAATTTATATATTCATTTATCTATTTATTTATCTATTTATTTATCTATTAATTTATCTATTTATTTATTTATCTATTTATTTATTTATTTATTTATCTATCTATCTATCTATCTATCTATCTATCTATCTATCTATCTGTCTGTCTGTCTGTCTGTCTGTCTGTCTGTCTGTCTGTCTGTCTATCTATCTATCTATCTATCTATCTATTTGTTGATCTATAATTAATTGTTTTTTATTAGATTACAGTAAAAATAATAATAATAATAATAATAATACACTCAAAATAATATGCTAGGGAAATACAAAATACAATTTCAAGAGGACAAATAAATGTAAAAATGTTGTAGTTTGTAATTTTTAAATCATTAAAATAGTTATTCATCATATTTTATTAAAACTACTTGTGGAAATGTGGATTTATAAGAATAGCCTTAATGTGAGTATATAATATTTTATATTTGCTATTTATGTAATTACATTTATTATAATAATTTGTTAAGTAATATATAGGTTAAAAATTTAAACAGTATGTGTGATACAGATATATTTACTTAAAAAAGACATATTTTAAAAAAGATCATCTTACATGTTTATCCTGATTTACAGAAGACATCTTTATGAATATTTTAATTGTAGTTCATACTGTATATCAAAAATCTTACCAAGTGAATTTGATCAACAATATGATTAGATGAAAAATAAATGCATGTGTAATCACTTAAAAAAAAGTCATTTACAACACGAAGACCAAAATGACATGTCTCATACTGATTTTTATTTTATTTTTTTATTATATATTATAAAACTCTATTGCTAAAAAAACTAATTTGCATGTGATGTGAGCTTATTTTCCTGTCTATATAATGTCTTTACATGTCTGTCATAATAATATGTATGCAACATATCTGTTCTATATAGGAGTTAGGAGCATTTTTCGAGTTTGTGTCAGTTTATATCAGGCAATTACTGCAGATTTATTCAGAGGCTTTTCATCGCTTAATTACATGGCTAATTAATTATACAAGCACTTTACAGTCAAAGATAATTGATGAATTAATTATGCTGAACGATACATATATGTCTGCTTAAATCCAGTTCCTCCGGAGATCCAGGACGATGGGGAGCTTCTGAATTTGACAGTGACACTGAAACAGCCCCTCACACTGGGGTGTGATGCTTTCGGCATCCCAACACCAACTATCAGCTGGACTAAAGACAACAGACCCGTAGGTTCCTTAAAAGTGTTATTTTTCTTTTTAGATATTTTTTTATCTGTTTTTTTTTTTTTTTTAGATTTGTAAAACAAAAAGATCATTTACATTCAATCATTCAATATTTATCATAAACCCAGTGCAAAACCCCTTAATGTGAGGTTAATAATGACCCGCTGACTGTATTTCATCTTGGTTATTATGCATATACCTGTCAATTATGCATATACCTGTCATGTCAATGTATTAGCAGCAAGTATGAACGAACACAGCAAATACAAAAATAAGTGTCCAACTGCTCAATGAAAATGAAATATTTTAGAAAACCCTGTAATATTGTTGGATGTTTAACTCTTTTGTTTTGTTGTAGTGTGTGTTTTTGTCTTGTTTTGCATGACTTTTTTTTTATTTTGCTGTGCTTTGCTTTCATTTGTTTTTGTCTCGTTCCTTGTTTGTTTTTTGTTTTTGATTTTTGGGATTTTTCCTGTTGTTTTTTCTTCTTTTTTATTTTGTTTTGTGTTTGTTTGTTTATCATTGATTTTATTTGCCTTTGTTTTCTTTTTTCTGTTTTTCCATGTTTTGCTTTGGCTTTTTATTATGCTTTTTCCCTTTGATTTGTTTTTGTTTATTATTATTATTATTGTTATTATTATTTTTATTATTATTATTATTTGTTTTACTTTGCTTTTAAATTTTGATAGATTTTTCTGTTTTGTTTTGCTTAGCATTTTTCTGTTTGGATTTGCTTTAATTGTCTTTTTGTTTTGTTTTACTTTATTGTTTTTTTATTTTTATATTTATGTACTGATTGCTTGATTTTTCTTAACTTTTTATTTTATTTTGGTTGATATTTTTTTGGGTTATTTTTTCTTTGTTGTGGTTTTCTCTGTTTTGCTTTGTTGTGTTTTTGGTTTCTTTTTGAGCAATGCAGCTAATTAATCAGTGACCAGATAACAGACAGTGCACTGATAACATAGGGACATCTAGTGGCCATGAAACTCATCACAAGTCTTGGCTGCCACTCTTGAAAATCAATTACCCGTTCTGTGCTTCTAGGTACTGGAGACCCCAGGGGTGTATCTGCAGAATGGAAAAAGGCTTTTAAAGATTTATCGTGTTCAGCATGATCACGCTGGCCGCTTCTCCTGCACTGCCCAGAACTCTGCTGGGGAAGCCAAGAGGGAGTACACTATTGAAGTACAAGGTGAAATATTGACAAGCTATGTACAGTAATTTAAAGTAACCTTGAAGTATATGGAACAATGTGTTGTTAGGTTAAATAATAGGCTTTGTTTTTGTGTTTAGCTTACAACATTTGACTCTCTTTAGCTTTGTTTTTTTGGTTGTTGTTAGCTGTTGTACATACACTGTATGTTAAGAACTAGTCTGTAGTTTATGAGAAATAAAAATGCTAATTTATTATTATGTTCTCTATATTCAGCTCCACCAGTAATATCAGGAACTTCAGGAGTGCAGGAAGTGACCATCATGGCGGGACAGGAAGTGGACATGCAGTGCAGAGTCAGTGGCCGTCCTCTGCCTTCAGTGGAATGGACTCATGATGGAGAGTGAGTCAATAGCACACACAATTAAATTCCTCTCTTTTCCAGTTTTTGAGCTTATATGTGTTCTTCATGTCTCAGGGTTTTATCACCCAATGGAGACCCTCATGTGGAGTTTCTGGAGAAGGGGCAGGTGTTGAGGGTGAAGTCCGTCAGGCCAAGGGATCGTGGCCTGTATCAGTGTGTGGCTACTAACAATGCTGGGACTCAGACAAGACAGTTTAGGCTGACCATACAAGGTAAACCATTGGGATGGAACTAATAATGAATTCTGGGCTCCACACTCCCATCTAGGTTTATTTATTGATTGTATGGGTCTGTCAATACCACCGGTTGGTGATTTTAATGTCTTATTGACAAGATTTAACCTGCAAAGGTACCAACACATAAGTACAACACAAAATACTGTCATGAAAAAAAAAATATCCTCAAAGGTTCAACCTTTTTTTTTTTTTTGCTGTGGGGTGTTGAATACAAAAGAAGATATTTTGAAGAATGTTGGAAACCTGTAACCACTGACTTCCAAATAATGCCTCTATGGAATTTTCACACATATTTGTTCAAAAATACATATTACATATTTTTTTGCTGAATGTTTTTAAATACACTAAAATAATCATTTGATCATATAATCATTTAATAATCATTACTGTATTTGTTCAAGAACCAAATCATAAAAATTACTAATTGGTCAATCAAGCATAGTTATTCCTTCAAGAATCATAATGGTTGTGTATACTATTTTTTAAGTCACTAGGGGTGTCAAAATCAATTGTTTATTCAGTGCACCACGACGTAGACATGGACAATTCGGTATCGGTTCAGTAATAGATCATAACCAGCTATTACGTAGTGACGTCATTTATCTCATATGCGCTATATTGCAGTAGCTTACTATGGCGAGGGAGGTAGCAATTAAAACACTTCAACTACTTAACGCAGAAACTGTGCACAAATCATTGCGTGTGTGTTAGCTGGACAGTCTTTTTCTGACACTGAAGTTACAGCAGAAGACTATTTCACTGCTACGGAAAAAAATAAAAGTAAACTCTATTTCTGCTTCTCTCTCACTCACTGTGGACATTTGAGCTAATCGCATCGCTTACTGTTGAGCGCGTTTGTAAATTGTATTACAAATAATATATAAATATATTTATAAATTTTAATACAATAATTATTGTGCTGTGAAATAAAATGTAAAATTGAATATGGAAAGCAGCGTCAATGCACCGTGATGCACTAAAAAATTTAATTGAACCGAATTGATAGCATAATAATCGTAACAAAATCGAACCGTGAGGGTTCACACCTCTACTAAAAAAGTAATGTACTTTGTCAATATCATCAGTCATTTGTTTAAGAATCATGCTATACTGGTTGTGCTGAATGTTTTTAATTTACTAATAAGAGCTAAATTAATATACTTGGACTTGATTTGCTGCACTGTATGGCTTTGATTAAAAAATAACAGAATCATATAAATATTTTTATTCAAGTATATTAGACAATAGTATACAAAGACAATTTATCCAAGAATCAGAACAGACTGATTTTACGGTATGTTTGTTTTTCACAAAAAAAAAATAAATAA
>CAIGQZ010032553.1:6602673-6623495 GCA_903798205.1 Danio tinwini | reverse complement strand
TAGTTGTAATAGTTTAATTTAATAAGCCAAGAAGTCTCTCATGCTGCACAGTGTTTTTCACAGAAAACAGAGAAAACATTATATTATGAAACATTAGTTTGATCTAAAAAACAGATTTTTTGTGTAATATGTGTTTAGTGTCTGCCTTTTAAATGACACATCAGAAAATGATCAGTGACATTATAAAAGAGGAAATATGAATTATCACAAGCAATTTTTCATTTTTCAATTTTGTCATATCAACTCAACAAATAATATACAGTATATGTACCTGTAGCATTATTAGTAGACGTTTCTCTGATAAACAAATGATGTGCCGTGGCTCTGTGGGATTTTCAGGTCACCGACTGGCGGTTCTCTCCAATGGAGCTCTGAAGTTTTCACGCGTCACTCTTGGAGATGCAGGAACATATCAGTGTTTAGCACAGAATGAAGCAGGAACAGCTATTAGACGAACCCAGCTTATTTTACAAGGTATGTCACTTTTTTGCATCTAAACCTCAAGCTCTCAAGCTAGAGTAGCACGATTCTGGATAGAATGAATACCCACAATTTTAAATAGACAGTTTAACAAAATAACTAAACAAATACATAAAATCATTTACTGATTCTGACAAAAATGTGTTATATTTTTATGTTATTGTATAGATTTAATGATATTGATGTCAATTTAATTGAATAATTTAATAATTCGCTCATACAGGCATCATGTTTCATTTCCAAACTAATCAACATTTTTGAATCTCTTAAATTAAGCAGCTACAAATACTTTTTTAATTGTGTGCTGCCACCGTTTGGCATAACAATGTAATTGCTACACTCATTTGAAGTGCTAAGTTTAAAGGGTTAGTTCACTCAAAAACAAAAATATTGTTAATATTACTCTGGATGTTCCAATCCCCTTAGACCTTCGTTCATCTTCGGAACACAAATTCAGATATTTTAGATGAAGTTCCTAATGTAAGTTCGAAAGGAGCCTGATCAGTCAGGTGGGTCAGCCAATCATCACGTGTGCATGTAAGCAGTGGTCGTTGCACTTGTTTCAGTTGACTTTTGTTTTGGCACCTCTCCACCTTCCTATCTCCTTCTCAGTTTTTTTCAAAAATGTTTTAAAAAAGGGGGAGGGACTCATACTTGAAAGCCTCGAGCCTCCTTCAAGGATGGGAGGTCCGAGCTCTCTTCGGCGGTTGATAGCTCGGGCCCCCACTTCAGGACAGCAACGCTAAAATCGTTTACCATGTTGATGCAATTGATTGAGCAGGTGAACTCGTGAAATAAAATTTTTGAGATTTCTCGTCCTCCAAAGACAGCAATAAGCAAAAGTTATTCAAAGTCCAGAATGTAAACCAAAAACATTTCTTGTGTCTTCAGTGGTTCATCTGTAATCATTCAAGGCTCTGCAAACTATTTTGTGTGGCAAAAAAAGAGTAAAAATTACTTTGTGTGCCAATGACTTACACAACAGGTCAAGTTTACTAGAGACAATACAATACTTTCATGTTGTGTGGCTGGCTCTAATAGCAATACATCATACTGACAATTGTACTGGCCCCTAAACTGACAAAGAAGAGATGATTTAGTTTAGCAAAGTCATATTTACGGATTAGTTTTTTTGTTTTCTCCACAAAAGTGTTCATAGAGCTTCATATGGTTACAGTTGAACCTCTGAAGAGAGGCTTTTGGCTTTTCTGGACTGTAGTGTCCTGTGATCATTGCTGTCTATGGCATACCTGTCAACATTGGGATGTGAAAATAAGGGATACGCCCGTATGCCACGAGGGGCGTCTCCTGTTGGTTCGACGGTATGTGTTGCGTATAGGGAGGATCGGCCCTTTTAATATGTATTGCCACCCATTTTAAAACAATTAAAAATATGAGAGAAATACAGAAAAATACCTTTACAGGATGATAGCGGGATAGAACTGTAAAATACAGGAGAATCCCCAGAAAAACGGGAGGGTTGACAGGTATAGTCTATTGAGGATAAGGGAGCTCTTAAATTTTATCAAAAATTTTTTGATTTGCGTACCAAAGATGAATTATTGAAGGTCACGGGGGATTAAAACGACATGAAGATGAGTTATAATAACATAATTTTATTTTTGGGTGAACTAGTCATCATCAGTGTTTATATCCCAGCTGTCATCCCTATACTTCTGTGACAACGTGAATGTTTGTAACAAATGATATTAGAAAGCAAATTAAGATCATTTGGATGTTTGAATCATGATCTTGATTTTTTAAAGCTGTACCTTAAACTAATATTGAAGTGTTTGTTTGGTTGCCAGTCCCTCCAGTGTTGTCTGTTCCTCGTCTGGAGTATGTGGTGGTTCTCGGTCAGCCAGTCAGTCTGGATTGTGTGGCGGATGGTCAGCCGAAACCAGAAGTGACGTGGCACAGAGATCGGCGACCGGTGGTGGACAGTTCACACCTGAGACTGTTTTCCAATGGCAGCCTTCATATTACTGCTACTCAACGTGGTGATGCAGGAATATACACCTGTTCAGCCAGAAACAATGTCGGCAGAGCAAGCCATGATGTCAGGCTCATTTTGCATAGTGAGTTACACACTATACAGGAGAAAAGTGGTTTGCCTCATACAAAAGATAATAATGTGGATATTTTTTTTTTTATGATTGCTCACTAGTGGAGATGCACTCAAAATTTGCACTTAAAATTTTACTTTAGGAGCTGAAACGTTTTTTTCTCTATTTGTGAAATATTCTTTTTTTAAGCAAAAGTTTTTTACAATTATTTTGAGATTTATACATAAAACAGGAAATATTTTTGTCAATAAAAGAACAGGTATTAATAGGAATTATGACAAATAAATAATTAACATTGACAATTGACAGTTATATACTGTAGTGACTATACTAATATAATAAATTGTAATTCATTCATTAATTTTCTTTTCGGCTTAGTCCCTTTATTAATCTGGGGTCGCCACAGCAGAATGTACCACCAACTTATCCAGCGGATGCCCTTACAGCTGCAACCCATCCATGGGAAACATCCATACACACTAATTCACACACATACGGACAATGTAGCCTACCCGATTCACCTGTACTGCATGTCTTTGGACTGTGGGGGAAACCGGAGCACACGGAGGAAACCCACGCGAACGCAGGGAGAACATGCAAGCTCCACACAGAAACGCCAACTGACCCAGCCGAGGCTCGAACCAGCGACCTTCTTGCTGTGAGGCGACAGCACTACCTACTGCGCCACTGCATTGCCCAATAAATTATAATTAAAATATATAAATAATGATATAAGTTTTAATATTAACAGTTTAAAAATACATATATCTAAAGCATAATAATAATTGAAACATAAATTGACAGAGTTTACATAAATGTACAAATAAAAAAAGTATAGTTTGAGGGGCTCATATACCAGGAGGAGCTCACATGTAACAGTAAATCTTAATTATTATATTATTACGTAATGTATAATTATATAATGCAGTAGGTAGTGCTGTTGCGTCACAGCAAGAAGGTCGCTCGAACCAGTCCGTAGTGTATGAGTGTGTATGGATGTTTCCCAGAGATGGGTTGCAGCTGCGTAAAACATATGCTGGATAAGTTGGCGGTCCATTCTGCTGTGGCGACCCCAGATTAATAAAGGGACTAATATATATAATATAATAATAATTTATTAAATAAATAGCAAGCTTTAATTTTTATTCATAGACTAATAAATACAAGTATATTGTTTCTTTGGAAAAAATCACACACATGTATAATGTAAATTCTTAATTATTAATGTTTAAATGATTATGTACACTCACCGGCAACTTTATTAGGTACACCTTAACAGTACCAGGTTGGACATCTTTTTGCCTCCAAAACTGCTTTAATCCTTCTTGGCATAGATTCAACAAGGTACTGGAAAATTCTTCAGAGATTTTGGTCCATATTGACACAATAGCATCATGCAGTTCCTGCAGATTTGTTGGCCGCATGTCCATAAGCAAATCTCCCGTTCCACCACATCCCAAAGGTGCTCTTTTGAATTACGATCTGGTGACTGTGGAGGCCATTTGAGTACAGTAAAATCATTGTCATGTTCAAGAAACCAGTCTGAGATGATTCACGCTTCATGACATGGCGTGTTATCCTGCTGGAAGTAGCCATCAGAAGATGAGTACACTGTGGTCATAAAGGGATAGACATGGTCAGGAACAATACTCAAGTAGGCTGTGGTATTGACACGATGCTCAATTGGTACTAATAGGCCCAAAGTGTGCCAAGAAAATTTCCCCCACACCATTACACCACCAACAGCCTGAACCGTTGATACAATGCAGGATGGATCCATACTTTCATGTTGTTGACGCCAAGTTCTGACCCTACCATTTAAATGTTGCAGCAGAAATCGAGACTCATCAGACCAGGCAACATTTTTCCAACCTTCTATTGTCCTATTTTGTTGAGCCTGTGCAAATTGTAGCCAGAATTGTAAACTGTAAGATCAGTTTTCTGATCTTAGCTGACAGGAGTGGCACCCGGTGTGGTCTTCTGCTGCTGTAGCCCATCTGCCTCAAGGTTCTAGGTGTTGTGCGATCAGAGATGCTCTTTTGCTTACCTCGGTTGTAAAGAGTGGTTATTTGAGTTACTGTTGCCTTTCTATCAGCTCAAACCAGTCTGGCCATTCTTCTCTGACTTGTGGCATCAAAAAGTCATTTGTGCCTACAGAACTGTCACTCACTGGATATTTACTCTTCTTCGGACCTTTCTCTGTAAACCTTAGAGATAGTTGTGCATAAAAATCCCAGTAGATCAGCAGTTTCTAAAATACTCAGACCAGCCCATCTGGCACCAACAACCATGCCACATTCAAAGTCACTTAAATCACCTTTCTTCCCCATTCTGATGCTCGGTTTGAACTGGCATGAACTGGTCTTGACCATGTCTAAATGCCTAAATGCATTGAGTTGCTGCCATGCGATTGGCTGATTAGAAATTTGCTTTAACAAGCAGTTGAACGGGTGTACCTAATAAAGTGTATGTATTTATGTTATAAATACATAAAACATTCATACTGTATGCTTGAAAATATTTAGCATTAAATTACACCATATTCTCAAACTAGTCTCTGAGTTACTGTAGCCATTAAAGATTGTTGTTCCTGTTTTTGTAAGATTTGCTGTACCTCTCTTCTCCCCAGCCCCACCGCAGATTTTTGTAGGTCAGTCAGAGATGTCCGTCATGCAGGGCCTGCGCGTGATGCTGCCGTGTGCAGCACAGGGTGTTCCTGAGCCCAGGATGAGCTGGGAGAAAAAGGGTGTTCCAGTGCCAAACATGCCCGGCAAATTCACTCTCAGAGAGTCAGGAGGCCTGATTATCGAAAGGGCAGAGGTCAGTGTGTGCATTTTAAATGGAACTAAGCCTTCATTATGAAAATAAGCCCTCGTCATAATATTACTTTGTCTGATTTCTCTGTAAAGCTGCTTTGACACAGTTAAAAAATAAAAATGACTTGACTTTATAAATTTGCAGGCTGGCGATGCAGGTCTGTTCACATGTGTAGCAACTAACACCGCTGGATCAGCTCGATGGGACATTCGCCTGACTGTCAACATGAGACCAGCGTTTAAAGAGTTACCTGGTGATGTGACGTTGAATAAAGGTCAGAGTCTCAGCCTGTCCTGCCATGCCGAAGGTACTCCAACACCCACCATAACCTGGACTGCCAACAACAGGCCCTATACTGGTAAGAGAGGGCCGCATTATCTACCCGCTTTCGACAAGTTATTTTCCAGAATTTGAAGAATTCTTATTTTTAATCACAGGGGCAAGTGTTGACGAAACAGGCAGAAGTTCAGTGGTCTTTGACAATGTTACTGTCAGTGATGGGGGGACCTATGCCTGCATTGCAGAGAACACTGTTGGAATTATACGGGCTCTCTCATTTGTGCGTGTTAGAGGTATGTAAAAAAAAAAAAAACAGCTGAATTTTTAAGTGTTACATTGCTTGACTTAAATCTTAATTTAAATCAGGGTTTCTGCTGGGTCATAAAGCTGCCACAGAATGCTTTGGTTCAATACAATAAAGTGTTTTGATATTTACATAGTAGGTATATGGCTTAGGTAAGTAAAACAAAAATCTCCAGAAACAGTTTTATATGCTAATTTATAACCTCTGAAATTAACCCTCGAATGAAAGCTCAGTTTTGACAATATTTGGAACAGTTGTGAAAATCAATGAACTCTGCTAACACTAGGGGTTTAACTAGTCACGGTTGATCCGTGATCCATACAGATCACAACCCACAGTTCGGAATGCAGGTGATTAAAGATTAATAACTTTTTTTAAACTTGTAGGTTAATCCAACATTTATAATAATTGCAGAGAGATCTCCTCCTGCGTCATTCAAATCACGAGTATGAATCAAATCAGGTGTTTTCTGTCACTGTTTGTTTAGCCTACATTAATGTATTCAGTGTAAAGCTGCACAATAAAACATTAAAAGATTGTGATCTCAGTTCAAACTCGCATAACATAAATTATAAATGATAGTGATTTGCATATGATTATTAATCCTTCAAAGCGCTGCAGTCAAATCTGCGTTTGATCGAGAGATTCAGTTTTTACACTTTTTCAGTTAGTTACAAACAATTCAATAATGCAGAAGTACTGGGAGAACAGTTTATGATTCAGATATAAACACTGATGTTTATGGTAAAGATGAAAATCACTGTTTAATGGAACTTGACGCTGGTGAATGTTGTAGAAATTACATTGTGTAACCAATAGGTGGCGACTGAATAGGTTTTCAAAAATGATACACCTATAATCAAACATAAAGTTTTATGTGTGAATTGTTGAATCAATAATTAAAAATAAATATGATCTGTTGTACAAGATGTTAGATTTCTATATTTAGCATTATCAGCAACAGTAGCTAAGATTCTTGATTTTCTTTTCTTTTCTTTCTTGGTTTTTATTTTTAATAAAATTACAGGTTCTAAGTTCTGCTTGTTAAACCAATGTTTTTTGCAGTAATATTTTTGTATAAATAAAAAGCATTTGACATTTGTCTCCCTTTTTTGTTGAACCGAAAAATGATCTGATCCATGACTCAAAAACTGTAGTGTGATCTGAACTGTGAGATTTGTGATCCGTTACACTAGCCATGACGCTTTGCATCTTATCTCTGCTTGCTCTGTCTTCACACAAAAACACACACAGTGATGTACTCTAAAATAAACACATACAAAATAATCATACTTCATTTGTCAAAAAAAAATTCTAACAAATTGAGTAGATGCCTTGTAAAAAGGACTTAATATCAGTTTATACATAATTAGATATATGGATGTCCTTGCTCTCAAGACAAAACAAATCACACTAAGAGCTATGATATGTGTTCATAAGTGATATGAAACAGTGCATAAATGTGCAATAAAACACTTTTACTCAGCAATTTACGTGTGTTTGTTTGTGAATTACAAACAGACTAGACAAGTTTCGCAATATGCATGTTAAAATTACAAAAGATACATTTAAACAGAACTTATCTCGCTTCAGTGTGGCACATTCTGTGATCAAATTGATACAAACTGAGATCTACTTATTTAAGCCCATCGCACACCAGACATGTAGTGTTCTGCTACATTTTTTAAGTTCCATTGTTTTCAATGAGTGTATGCAGACCAGTGCTACCATTCACTATCTTCACAGAAAACAATATAAACTGACTTTAGTCTCCCTGCCTCTCACTTTTTCAAAATAAGAGTCCCACATACAAAGCAAGTTTAAAATAAGCTTATACAAATGTATAAAAATAAGGAAAAATTGTGTTGTTGTAACATTGAACATTGTGGCCAATCAAACACAGCCTGGGACGTGCAAATTAATAATCCCCTGTAACAGGGGATAACAATGTACATTGTTCCAATAATGTAACAATGTAACAACAGTAACAGTAACAATGTAACTGTTCCAGTTACTCTTCAATGTTACAGATTTCAATTGTCCTGTTGGCCTGTTAATACTCATATTATTATTTTATTAACTCATGTTATTCAGCTATGTCTATGAAGAATTTCTAAATCAAAATGTTAGGCCCTTAATGCATTTAACTTTATTGTGTTCCCTATTGCTTTAAAATGTGTTTTTGTTTGTTTGTTTTGATTCTGTAACGTTAAAGGTGTTTGATAGTTGTAGTGTTGATAATATATACAGTATCAAATCATTTGTAAGACTATTGTTTTCTAGATGTGGAAATGCAGGTATTAACCACCACTGTTTACATTGTGTTTTTACAGAGCCTCCTGTGCTGAGAGGGGAAGCCCACACCTCACAGACTGTAGTTCAAGGAAAATCAGCCATGCTGGACTGTGCAGTCAGCGGCGATCCTGTGCCTTCCCTTCGCTGGCAAAAAGACGGACAGTCCTTACTCGGCTCTTTGCGGTTTCATCCCCTCCGCAATGGCTCTCTGGCTCTTTACAGTGCTATAGTAAGCAGTACTTTTTGATGAAAAAACATTAGGACTTTTAACATTTAATACTAGAAGTTGTCATAAGCTGTTTGACCAGTTCAGGAATGCAAATTTTGATTAAGTAAATGTGTGTGAGACCTAAACATATGTGTTTTCCAGATTGGAGATTCAGGAGAGTATAGATGTGTTGCTGAAAGTGAGGCAGGTGCTGCAGAAAGAACAATATCACTGAAAGTACAAGGTAGCCATTTCATCTATATTATCATAACTGATCTTTTTTACATGCTATATTCTGTTATTTCACATTCTCTTGTGTTTTTCAGTTCCAGGTGGTTACTCAAACTGGGAAGAGTGGGGCCCGTGCAGCGTCACCTGTGGACAAGGCATCCAGGAACGAATCAGATTCTGCAACAATCCACCACCAGCCAATGGTGGCTCATTGTGTGAAGGTCCAAATGTAAATTCCAGGAAATGTCAGGCCTCACTCTGTCCAGGTGAATTGAGAAAACAATAATAATGCAATAGTGTGCAGCATTGATGGTGTAATTGTTTTGACATTAATGTTAAAATATACTTCTAACTTTTTCTTATGGTACAAACTGCAAGAACCTTGACTAACTTCTCTCTGCTCTGTTGAGTAGGAGAGTCTCCACGTCGTGCACGGGGCAGTCTGATAGGCATGGTCAATGAGAAGGAGTTTGGGGTGGCATATCTAGAAGCCAATATCACAGAAAATGAAGTGGAGGGCACCAGCACCCTGGAGGCCCACGTGGAAAACATTCCTCCAAGTGTTGGTGAGTGATCTATAATATACACTACCTGACAAAAGTTTTGTCGTTGATCCCAGTTGTAAGAGCAACAAATCATAAATTGACTTTTAGTTGATCATTTGGGAAAATGTCAGAAAGTAGATTTTTCAGATGAATCATCTGTTAAATTGCATCCCAATAATCACAAATACTGCAGAAGACCTATTGGAACCCGCATGGACCGCAAGATTCTTAAAGAAATCAGTCAAGTTTGGTGAAGGAAAAATTATTGGAAAATTATTATTTGGGGTTACATTCAGTAAGGGGGCTTGCGAAAGATCTGCAGAGTTGATGACAATATCAGCAGCCTGAGGTATTAGGGCATTTGTGCTGCCCATTACATTACAAACAGGAGAGGGCAAATTATTGAGCAGGATAGCATTCCTTCTCATACTTCAGCCTCTACATCAAAGTTCCTGAATGCAAAGAAGGTCAAGCTGCTCCAGGCCAGCCCAGTCACCAGATATAAACATTATTAAGCATATCTGGGGTAAGACGAAGGAGGGGGCATGAAAAATGTATCCAAAGAATCTTGAAGAACTCTGGAAGTCCTGCAAGAACTTTTTCCAGATGACTTTATTAATAAGTTATTTGAGTCATTGCAGAAATTAATGGATGCAGTCCTCCAAGCTCATGAGAGTCATACACAATATTCATTCTTTTCCCACTGCTCCATGACTTTATATTCAATAGTGTACATTATTTCTGTTAAGTGACAAGAAAGGTTTAAGCAAAGTCAGACCTTACTGTCCTAATTAAATAATAAAAAAACAAGACATGATCATATTTTATTTAGGTAAAATAAGCGCAATCTAGAGACCTTTGTCTTTCACATAAGCCACTTCTGATACCAAATGATCAACTAGAAGTCAAGTTGTTAATTGTTTTTCTTGGATAGGCGACAAGACTTTTGTCAGGTAGTGTATATGCCATATAGATTAACAAGAATTTGTCAAAAATATTATCAAAATGTTACATAGTTACAAGCTGAAAATCATAAAAAATTACAAGGACACCTTAAAATAAAGCTTTGATTTGAAATGTTTTGGAAACTGAACCACATATGCTCACATGAAAGTCTTAACTTATTGATTTGTATTCTGATAGCATAATTTTTAAATATCTACAATGTTCATAATTGAAAAATGAAATGCCATAATTTTTTCTCTTCTATCATTCATTATTATTCTTTATTTCTAAACAAAACATGGTGATCATTTATTTATTTTATATTTTAACCTCCTTTACAGGTCCTTTGTTGCGAGTGCTTGTATCTGTTTTTGCCCCAGTATACTGGACAACAGTGTATCAAACACAGGAAACTCAGAATGGCTTCTCCATCACTGAAGGGCAGTTCAGACAGGAATCTCAGCTGGAGTTTGAAACAGGTTACAGTTCTAATGCTCTAATGAGACGTGTAGATGTAAATGAGGCAGAGATCATTACATTGTGGATTCTGAATCTGTGTGTGCCTTAAAATGACAGGAGAGATCTTAAAGCTGACGCATGTGGCCCGAGGTCTGGATGGAGAGGGGGTTCTGTTGGTAGACATTGTTATCAATGGATTTGTTCCTCCTATGCTTTTGTCCTCTAATCTCAATCTACAGGTAAGTATTTCAAACTCATAGGTGTACAGTAAATCTCAGCAGTCATTACTTCAGTCTTCAGTGTCACTTAGTTTTTCAGAAATAATTTTAATTTGTTGATATGTTGATTAGGTGTTTAGGAGTCTTTGGATATTATTAATGCTAGAAAATAATTTTGCTACCTAATATTTTTGTAGAAATTGAAGCCCATTTTTGTTAGGATTCTTTGAATGAAATTCAAAAGGACAGCTTTTATATAAAGAAATAATAAAGACGTTTATAATTTCCCCAGAAAATTTGCCACTTTTGCATCTTTTTCTCAATAAAAGTTTTAATTTCCTGACTTCCTGACGATTGTGTAAGTACTACACTGCAAAAAATGCTTTTTTACTTACATTTTTTGTCTTGTTTCTAGTCCAAATAATTAAAAAAATTTAATTCAAGAAGAATTTTCTAGACAAGCAAAACATGTTGTTTTGTTTTAAGAAATAATATGCCAATATTGAGTTTTTTCTTAAAACAAGCTAAATAATCTGCCAATGGGGTAAGCTAAATAATGTCCTCATGTCAAAAAGAAAAACAAGATTATTTTGCTTACCTCATTGGCAGATTATTTTGCTTGTTTTAAGGAAAAACTCACTTAATTGTGGCATATTATTTCTAAAAACAAGACATTATATTTTGCTTGCCAAGAAAATGTTTCTTGATATAAGAATTTTTAGATATTTGGTCTAGAAACAAGACAACAAATCTAAGTAAGAAAAGCATTTTTTGCTGTGTATATATTGCTAAAGAGTTAGTTCATAGTAATTAGCCAAATACTTCTAGATAGATCGCTCAAAAATGAAATTTCGGTCATTATTTACACGGCCTTCACTTGTCACAAATCTGTTTGAGTTTCTTCTGTTTTGAATTTTAAACAAAGGTGAAAACATGTAACCACTGCTTTCAACAGTATTTTTGTTTCCTATTATGGAAGACAACGGTTACATGTTTTCAGCTTTCTTCAAAATATCTTTTTTTGTGTTTAACAGAATATTGTTTAAGCAATATTAGAAACACTTCTTAAGGAGCAGTTCCTCCGAAAAAGACTCTTGACCTTTTCTTCCCACATCTTTCCATTAGGAGTTTGACGAGTCGTATGTGCAGACAGGCTCTGGGCAGCTTTATTCCTGGTCCACACAGAATCACATTCGGGATGGGGCTCCTCTTACCCTGCGCTGCAATCATACTGTGGTTTTTGAGGGTCCAGAGAGCCGCCAGGGGCCCCTGCTTCAGCTACTCAGACTGACAGGAATAAGTGGCACATACAGCCTTTACACTCTCAGCCTCGACTTCAAGATGACGGCTTCCTTACTCATACCAGGTCAGGCTCTTTGACTGAGGAGGTGTAATAAGAGGAATGTTTATAATTTATGTGGAGATACAATGAAAAAAATTATTTATTGGATTTACTATATGGGCTGGATTTAAACAAACATTACTAAATGCAATTTCTTTGTTTAAATGCAGCGCATATAAATTGTTTGCAATCATCTACCTTAAAATTATTTAATACAAATACAATAAAAATTTTTTTCATAATTCAGGGAGGGTTCCGGTGATTCGAAAGACCCACCCCTCACTGACAAAGGTCCAAAATTTGTCCCATATATGAGCTCATTTGTCTTATTTTGACTGCTATGGCATCATAAATTGTGAAAATAACCCATCAAAAAAGGCTTTAAGACCAAGTGGAATCCTCTGTTGGCTATCGATTTGGTGTAACCTCAGTTTTGTTCAATGCAAAAAATTATTTTTCATGAGTCCAACATACAGCTGTGCAAGAAAACATAAGAATCTGACATAAATGAGGTCATCTTTCATTGTATTGTTGATAAATATAGAAAACATTTTACAAGTAACTTTTATTCTAAACCTTGGCCCCTATTCTTGAAATAAAAAAAGACCAATAAAAAGTGTGAAACACCAAAAGTGGCCCATATTAAAGTTCATTTGAATACTAATTAGGCTATAGTTGTTATCCATGAATTTTCAAATGTACTTTTCTACAAGAGAGGCTAGAAAATTTGTGAATCTCTACATTATTATGTTTTTTTTATTATTCAATAAGCCAAATGACTGAGGAAAGTTGAATGTACTGGTCAGTTTGTTATTTGCCTAACAAATGAAGTGTTTATAATAACCATCTGACTAAGCTAAGCTAATAATGTGACTAAAAAGCAGTATTTAAATGAAATAGAAAATGAGACGAATAACTGTAAAAAAGTCCACTTTTGCAGAAAAATAACTACTCCTTTCACTGGGCTGGCTATTGGCCTGTAATGGGTTTTTTTTAGTCATTATTTGTCTCTAAAATATCTGATCAATATTTACATTTTATGTAGAGGGTGATGGGGAGACCTGTCCAAAAGGTTTCGTCTTGGACACAGCATCTTACTGTGCCGGTATGTTGTTTAACCACTTTAGTCATAATCTGCTGCATGCTAGATATACAGTAAATGCATTTTTTTATATTAATATTATTTTTTACAAAATATTATAACTAAGCTGATTATATAATGTAATCGGAATGATTTTTTTTTCTGTCTTAGATGAGGATGAATGTGCTCTAGACTCTCCCTGCTCACACTCATGTAATAATATTATGGGTGGTTTCTCCTGCGCGTGTCCGTCTGGGTTCACCATCTCTACAGAGTCAAACAGCTGCCAAGGTCAGACCTATATTATTATAATTTTAAATTTTGCAAATATTGTGTTTTAAGAAGCATGATGAAATAAATGGTGGCTCAGTGGTTAGCACTGTCATTCAAGTTCTGGCTGGGCCAGGTGGCATTTTTGTGTGGAGTTTGCATGTTCTCCCAGTGTTTGCATAGGTTTTTTCCTGGTGCTCCGGTATCCCCCACAGTCCAAAGACATGCGGTATAGGTGAATTAAATATTGGAAGTAAATTGGCTGTAGTGTATGAGTGTGTGTGTGTGTGTGTGTGTGTGTGTGTGTGTGTGTGTGTGTGTGTGAATCACAGTGCATGGGTGTTTCTCAACACTGTGATTCAAAAGCTCACGTGTGATGTCAGTGCTGGGCTGTGACTGGATAGGCATATGCCAGAGTAATTTGAGATTCATTCCACTGTGGCGACCCCTGAAAAAAAATCACAAACTTAGCTTAAGAAAACTGAGTAAGCGTTTTAAGAAATGTTTTATACAAATTAAGCTCTACAGTTGGGATCAAAATTAGACAACAATTTATAAACACTTTATTTTTTTTTGAATAATGTAATCATCATTCAAAATTTAGGTTTATAAAAAAAAATTAGGCTATACCAAGTCTTTCACTGCTTTGCTGTGATCTTGCTCCACTCATCTTCCGGCCTCTTCAACAGACTGTAGTGGGTTTATTTGCCATAACTTTATAGCCAAGAATTTGCTAGCCATTTTTATAGCCAAGAAGAGATTTACTAAAGCTCAGATAAGGACTGTGGGCTGTTGTACCTGTTTTTTTGCACTACTGTGCTCATTGTTGAAATTTGAAACTTGAAAATGTCTGGCTGTCTGAGTGATGAATGTAGAGTACGAGTCACATGAGGAGGTTTCTGATAAACTTTTGCATTCACTCCATCATGTAACTGTGTAAGAGGTTAAAAAGCACCAAATCATGACACATCACCTCCACAGTTCACTGACGGATTTTGTGCACTTTGGTCTTTTTTCCTTTTTGGATTTAGTCAGATCGACCAACTTTTTTTGCTATGACTGAAAGGGTCAAAATATGTTTTAAATGTACCAGGATACTTCAAACAAAGTTCAAAAAGACTGAGTGATGATATACTGCTTTCAAACACTCCAAACACCCTGTGCTGCAGTAGGGGAGGTTGTACCACTAAACACAATGATGAATGGCTGAGAAAAAAAAAACGGTTTGGCAAACTTCCTTTTCCACAAGAATTGACACCACAGCACACCTTTACAATGTTTTGTACAGACACCAAATGGCACCACTGGTATGCGCAAAACTAAAATATCTTTGTGAGTGATAACACCAGTACAAGTGTGGATCAATCTATTCCAGCTCTGCTATTTGACTCTTAAGTGTATTGATGTGGCTAGTGTTGTTGTTTTGTATGTTGTTCTCCCATCTGACCACTGTGGAATGAGAAACAAATAGAGGGGAATCACAAGCCTTAGAAGGCAGAGTTCCAGAACAAACCCACTGATTGCATAATCGCCACAGACTAATGGTAGCTCAAAGTTGTTTAAGGGCTAAAACAAACTCTCTCCAAATTGTGCTTTGGTAAGCTGAAGAACTGTTTTGGATGGATTTTCTTTGAAACTACATCGTTTCAGTTCCTTGTTTGATTTTGTTTCGATTTATCGTTTCTTTTATTTGTGGAACACAAAAGAATATATTATGAAGAATGCTGAAAAACCTGTAACCAACGACGTCCATAAAATCTTCTTTAGTGTTCATTAGATCATGTGATTAAATAACTGGTCTAACCAGTTAATGGATAAAGGTCAGTTCACACTTGTTTTAATCCCTCTGAAATGCCTGAGCTTGTTGCTGTCAAGCCATTTGTTATTTTGTAATTGGAGACTTAAGCCATTTATTATGTTGGACAATATTATGTTGTCTTGAATACATGGCATAGACATATTGCTTTATTTCATTCATTCATTCATTTTTCTTCAGCTTAGTCCCTTTATTGATCAGGGGTCGCCACAGCAGAATGAACTGCCAACTTATCCAGCATACTGTTGAAGTCAGAATTATTAGCCCTCCTGTTTATTTTTTCCCCCAATTTCTGTTTAACAGAGAGAAGTTTTTTTTTCAACACATTTCAAAGTATGATAGTTTTAATAACTCATTTCTAATATCTGATTTCTTTGATTTTTGTCATGATGACAGTACATAATATTTTACTAGATATTTTTCAAGACACTTCTATACAGCTTAAAGTGTATATTTAATGATATTTTTTTCTGTAGACTAGGGAAAACATATATAGCTTAAAGGGGCTAATATTTTTCTCCTTAAGTGATTTTAAAAAAGTTAAAAACTGCTTTTATTCTAGCCGAAATAAAACAAATAAGACTTTCTACAGAAGAAAAAATATTATCAGACATACTGTGAAAATTTCCTTGATCTGTTAAACATCATTTGGGAAATATAAAAAAAAAAATTCAAAGGGGGGCTAATAATTCTGACTTCAACTGTATGTTTTACGCAGCGGATGCCCTTCCAGCTGCAACCTAGTACTTACACTCATACACTACGACCTATTTCATTCATTAATTTTCTTTTTGGCTTAGTCCCTGGGGTTGCCACATCGGAATGAACTGCCAACTTATCCAGCATATGTTTTACACAGCGGATGCCCTTCCAGCTGCAACCTAGTACTCACACTCATACACTATGGTTTATTCAGTTCACCTATACCACATGTCTTTGGACTGTGGGGGAAACCGGAGCACGCGGAGGAAACCTACGCCAACACTGGGAGAACATGCAAACTCCACACAGAAACGCCAACTGGTCAGCAACCTTCTTGCTGTGAGGCGACGGTGCTAAGAACTGAGTCACCCGTGCCACCTACTATTGCTTTATTTGCTATCTAATAATGTAATGAAAGCAATGCAAAATGGCATCTGTTTTACTTGAGAAACTATGATTTTGTTGTGATTCAGATATTGACGAGTGCACCCAAGGCTCCCACTTGTGTCACCCCAACCAGCAGTGTGTGAATACTGTTGGGACATATCGCTGTCAAGCCAAATGTGGACTGGGCTTTAAACCCAGTTTAGTTGGCACCAGCTGTGAAGGTTAGTTTGACCAGTCAAAAAACAAAATTACATTTTCATCTTAAGGATGTTTAATGGATGTAGAATTTATTAGCATTATGTATTATCTGAACTGAATAATATGTAATAGCAATTGTGATTTCCTCTGTGAAACTCAATATTTAAAAATTTGGACAATGCAAAAATGACTTTTTTTTCGATTAGAGAACCAGCTGGAATTTAGAGAAAGGTAAACTGACAGATTGTGTCTTTCAGATGTGGATGAGTGTCAAGAATCAGCAGTGTCCCCATGCCAGCAGCAGTGTTTCAATACTCTGGGCTCATTCCGCTGCACCTGCCACCCAGGATACCAGCTGGTGGGGCATCGCTGTCTAGGTCAGTTTCATTTTGTAAAATTATATTCAATTTCCTAGGTTTATCAGGTCTCATACTTTATTTGTAACTGAAAATAATAGTATTACATTATATTATTTTATTTAAAGGAATAGTCCACCCAAAACTGAATTTCAGTCATCATTTACGCACCATAGCTTCATTTGAAACCTGAATGACTGATTTTAAATCCATTATTAATAAAGTGGTATTATTCTTTTATTAACCAATCTTAGACAGCAGGTTAGTGTTAATGGAACATTATCTGAGCACGGGAGCTCCGCAGGGCTGTGTTAGCTCACCGGTTTTGTTCACTATGTTTATTGATGCATGTAGACGTTCTTATTTTAATAATTACATTATTAAATTCTCACATGATGCTGCCATCTTAAGCTTCTTGAATAAGCACAGAGATTTATCTGAAAATTTTCAGAGATTGGAAGATTTGCTAGTTTGTGTGTTGACAAACTTCTAGCTTTGTGTCAGTAGGACAAAAGAGATGGTGTTTGACCCTAGCGGAATTGGTGATCATAGACCTGTGACCATCAAAAATCAAACCAGGTCACTTCGTACAAATATCTTGGTGTCTTCTTTGATAATTCACTGAAATGGAATATACATGTAGACAATCTCTGCAGTAAGCTTCAACAACGACTGTATTTCTTACGATCATCAAAAATGTATGAACATTTTATCAGGCTGTTTTTGAGAGCTTAATGCCTGGTTTGGCAAATTGTCTGTGCAGCTGAGAACTTAAGTAGTCAGTTTGATTAACACTTCTTGGAAATGTATTGGTGTATCAGAACAGGCACAGCAGCATATTTATGAACAGGACGCATTAAGACATGCTAAACAAGTCATTTGTGACTTATCACATGTTCTGCATAATGAGTATGGGATGTTACCTTCGGGGTAAAGGTTTAGAGTACCTTGCTGTAGATTAAACGGATATAAAAACTCTTTTTATCCAGTGAGTGTTAAGCTTTTAAATAGTGGTGGCTTAGACTGAGATTATCTCTGTTTTTATTTATTTATGTGTATATATATGGAGGTCGGTATGCAACTTTTTGGGGGTGGGGGTATAGATTTATTTATATACTCATCTGTTTTTTGTATGTTTGTATTCTTTTTCTATGAACTGTATGTGCTGACTGCAGCTGAGGGCAAGTGCCCAAGACAAATTTCACTAACTGGGACAATGAAGTTTTACCTTACCTTCGATATGATAGAATTTGAAAAATCTGAAAAAGGGGAAGCAAAAACACAATGAAGCTCCAGTGACTACTGTATAAACAAAAAAGCTAAATTTTGAGAAAATGGTCTTTACATCTTTCCAAATGAAGTTATTTGCAATGAATATTAATGATCACAATTTTGGTTTTTATATTTTTACACTAGGAAATGTACACAACATCTTCATGGAAGCAAAATCTATAACTTTGACCCATACAACTCTGCAACATAAGACTGGTTTTGTTGTCCTGGTTCACGTATAGTCTTTAGAATAGTTTATGTGTACATTTTGACACAAATAAAACTGTCCTTTAAATACATTTTAGATTTTCAGTTTGCTCAAAGGCTTTAAAGAAATTTTAATTAAAATCAAAACGAATTAAATTCAAAAGAATTAACGTTAGCTTTATTTGCCAAGTGTCTGCAAGCACACCAGGTGTAAAATAAACAGTAAATATATTACACAATATATACATCTAGTTGTAAAAAACAGGACGCAACTGATGTGCTAGCTGTTTACGTCTTTTTATTCCTAAATGTTTTAGTACATAAAGATCTACATTAGCATGCAGTACGCAGAGATGCATCGGTTTTGGATGACAGAATCAATGCCATAGCTTGGATTTTACTTACATGATTCACACTTGTTTAAAAACAGATATAAATGAGTGTTTGAGGAATGTGTGTCCAGCACACCAGCAGTGCCGAAACACAGATGGAGGATATCAGTGTTTTGACAGCTGTCCGGCTGGCATGACTGCAGCGGAAAATGGAGTGTGTGTGGGTAAGGAGTGACTGGATTTACTTAAAGCACTGTTACTTAAATAAATCAGTTCAGATGAAGTGAGTCACATCTTTTTATGTTTCCCACAGACATAGATGAATGTCAGGACGGCAGTCACATGTGTCGCTACAGTCAGATATGCCAGAACACCATTGGTGGGTATGGATGTGTTTGTCCTCGAGGATACCGCTCCCAAGGCGTGGGTCGACCTTGCTTAGGTGAGACTCATCTAGTAATTTCACACAGGCATTAATAGTACAATCATGACCATAGACAGGGTTTGAAAATTTGTGAGGTCAGGGGGTCATTAGGAATTGTGTAATAAAAATGACTACATAGTTTTGCCTGATAAATGATAAATAAGAGTGTGTGTTTTACATGAATGTTTAATGGATATTTATGAATTTTAGAATTTAGACTTTTTTATGTCGTAAATGTACTAAAGTGTATGTACTGAGGTTAATGTAATAATATCCCACTTTATGTTATGACCCTGGTCTAGGGTTAAGGACAAAACATAAAAGAACACTGTCCAGTGTTCTTTTACGTTACGTCCTTGACCCTTGACCGAGGTTGTAACATAAAGTGGGGGCTCGCCCAGTATATTTATCCAGGTTAGTATTTTCATGTGGAACTAGATCAGTCTCAAAAATAAAATTCGTAAATTTAAGGTCATACTCACACTATGCTATCCGAACCATGCCCAGGCCCCGTTTCCCGGATCGTTTAAGAAGTGTGAGCGCTCTGAATCGGGCTTAGGCATGGTTCACTTGGGCGGCCCTGGCCCGGTTGGAAGAGGTGAGCCTGAGTGCGGTTCACTTGCGCTCAGGTGCGGTACGCTTACAGTGTGAGTGCAAGCGTGCCTAAGCCCGAAAATGAAAGCGAGACGTGACTTTTGAGGGACTGTTTCATATGGATTAATTAATCTTTCGTACTGTTCAATAAACGCAAACTGTCGTAGATTAATAAAGACGCAAATCCCTCACTGCACGTCAGCTGCGCCTTCAGCAAAATTCCTAATTCCTGCAGCACGAGGACTGTTTATGAGCGTCAAAAGTGGCTGATCTGTTCGGGGAAATATTGGACTGTGTCACAGCATATCAAACGACTTAAACAATATAACTAAAGAAATCTCCACTGTGCTGAGCGAGAGCTGACGTAAGCGCGCCCAGGCCCGAATGTAATGTGAGTGCAGTCCGTCGGAGGAGACGGCAGGGGGGACAAGCGTGCATTGGCCTGGTTCAAGGCAACTGTACATAGTGTGAGTACGGCCTTAAGCACTATTCATAAAAACACAAATCCAATTCATAAATAAAAAAAAACTGTTCTTAAAAAAAACGCAATTAATAAAATTAAAATACAATTATGCAGTTACAAATACACATATGTAGTACGTAAATTTAAAACACAATACATGAATACACAAATCCATTTAATTTAGGCAAATATTTATGGCCTTTACTTGTGAATTCACAAATTGTGTTTTGTGTTTATAAATTGTGTTTTACATTTACAAATTGGAGTTTATACTTGTGAATTGTGCTGTAGATGTATGAATTTTATTTTGTAAATGTGTCATTTTTGAGACTGATCTGGCTCCATATTTTTATGTCTGTTGTATTTACAAATGTCTGATTATGCTACTGTAATGATGTTAAAACTGTCCGTGCACTATATTTGATTGCTGCATGGCAGTTTAAAGGGAAGGTGCACCTGAAAAAAGAAAAATCTGCCATCATTTTCCACCCCTTACTTGTTTCAAATCTGTTCGACATTCTTTCTTCTGTT
>CAIGQZ010032553.1:6585351-6597673 GCA_903798205.1 Danio tinwini | reverse complement strand
TGATTAATCATGATTAATCACAAAAAAGGTGTGATTAATTAGTAATTTTTTTTTAGCTAAATAACTTTGCAATTTCCATAAGGGAAACACTGCAAGAAACAAAGAGAGACATCTGTTTACTTCTTAACCCTTTATAGCCTACTGCACCACTTGATATATGAATGACTATATATATATAAAATAAAATTTAATAAAAAACATAAGTAATTCAAAACCTTTATGAGTTTCTTTCTTCTGTTGAACACAAAATGATTTTAGTTTCATATATATTATATTGCCCTAAATCACATATGAAACTAAAATCATATAGACATATGACAGTTATAAACTTTTTGGACAGTATTAACACTTAATTATATTTTAATGACACATTCAGTTTGTAGCAGTGTAGAAATTTAATGTTTTATGTAATGTTAACACAAAGCTAGGTAGTTCCTTAAGTTTGATAATTAATCTGCTTTATATAGTCGTATAATAATTACATTTAATCCTGAAATTATTCATACCCCTGGGGATCCCAAACAATGCCACCTTTGCATTTAAAATGACATAATAGCATAATAGAGCTAATTATGGACAGTTGTAATAAGTATGTATGAATCCTCCTTTATATTCATGACATAGGTCACATCATGATTACAAAGGTGTCATCTTAGTCTTATGAAGTCCCACATAAAGTGTTACAGATTTAGGGAATGCTTTTAGTCTGAAAGCAAGGGAAAAACCTCAGAGTCTGGGCTTTAACTTATTTGGTTTTATTTTTAGCCAATATATTTGAGTCTGTAATTTAACATGACTTTTTTTTTTCTTTGTGCTTTTTAAAGATATTGATGAATGCACATTTAGGAAGCCCTGCCAACATGAGTGTAGAAACACTATAGGAAGTTACCAGTGCACCTGCCCACCAGGATACCAGTTATTATCCAATGGACGAACATGCAAAGGTGAGTCTTTACAGGGTTTCTGCAGGTTTTATGAGGGTATATTTAAGACTAAGTAAAGAATTGTAATAAATAATGTATTGTACAGTAAAATACAATATGGTAATTTGTTCAGAGTTGTGTACAGTTTTGTCATTATACCTAAAATGTCCTACCTAAGATTTCTTAACTGATTTAAGACAATGATTTAAGATCTTAAAGACAAAGTTCATCCAAAACTGAATATTCTGTCATCATTTTCTTTCTTCTATTGAACACAAAATAAGTTATTTTGAAAAAAAGCTGAGAACATGTAACCATTGACTTTCATAGTTATAGATTATATAGTTATAGGAGTAGTAAAGTTTTTTTTAGCTTTCTTTAAAATATCTCCTTTAGTGTGTTCAACAGAAGAAAGATATTTACAAAGGTTTAGAACCAACTGATGGTCAGTAAATAGTGAGTACATTTTACTTTTGGGTGAACTATCCCTTTAAATTTGTTGGGCCTTTTTTGTTTCAAAATCAAATGTTTTATGTTACCGAAATTAATAAATGTCTTTTACAAGCTTCTGTTTTATAACAATGAATTTTCTTGTAGATATCGATGAGTGCACTGTACAGGGTGTCCAGTGTGGACCAAACCAAATGTGTTTTAACACACGGGGGGGTTACCAGTGTCTGGACACACCCTGTCCCAACAGCTACCAAAGAGGACGCAATCCAGGGTGAGATCTATTTGTAAATGGAACAATAAAGTAGGGATGTCTTAGTTCATTTGATTTTGAGTATCTACCGATACCGAAACCCGATCCGATACATCTATAGCACATAAAAAAAAAGGAATAAAGAAGAAACAGATCCAGGATGTTCCTTTTTTTTTTTTTTTATTCAGCTTATTTTAACAATTAACAACTCTGTTAACAAACAGAGCACTTCAATGATGTAGTTTGAACAATCAAGTAATAAATAACATCAATTCCTCCCTTTTGGACTTTAGTGCAACAGTAAATATAATAAAAAATCTAATATAAAAACAAATAGCACCTCAACTTATACCTGGCAGGCAATACCAAGTTTACAGATCTCACAGTTTGCTATGGCTATGTTGTCATCATCAACTTTATAATACCTTCAGACAGCAGGCATACTCAGGCTTTCCGTTTAAGCTGCTTCCGTGTACTACTTTGCTGGCATTTAACCAATAGCTTCTATTTAAGAAAGTGATGTCATGCCGCACGAGTTGCTGTTTCTGTGTGGTCAAGAAAGAGGTCTAACTCTCTGCCACCGCATAACTATAGATGTGTTAACAAATAATGAGAATATATACATATATATTTGAGTCCTGATTGAGAGGTAACATCAGATTCCAATCGAGTCTGAAACCATGTGATCAGGCCCGATTTCTGATCACGTGATCGGATCTGGACATCCCTACAATAAAGCCACATTAAAACATTAAAACCTTTGAAAAAAAGTGCTAGAAGTTAAAGTGCTTTGATGAATGTGACTAGATTTAATAAATGCTGTTGAATATTGTTTATTTATTATTTATAATAAATTAATAATGAATATTAATTATTATTAATATTATTATTAGTGTGTACAAATAAAACAGTGTATATTCCTAATCTTTATTTAATAGATATTACTCAGGATTTAAATGTGCAATTACACTTAAACATGGACACTTTATATAAACAAGGTCATTTAATTGTACAAGAATGTCAAAATATTTTTCTTGCAATTAGCTATTTGTTTACTAAATTAAAATATATTATATACAGCTATGGGAAAAAATAAGAGACCACATTTTAAATGTTCAATTTCTCTGGATTTACACTTTGTAGTTGTGTTTGAGTAAAACATCCTTATGATCTGTTTATTTTTATTTTATTTTTATTTCAAATTATAAATAAAAATGCAGTTACGAGCATAAAACAATGATTGGTAAAAAAAAAAGTATACATTTATATATATATATAAACAAACAAACAAACAAAAGCTACAAATACATTGTCTGAGTCAAAATTAAAAATAACTATTTTACAAAATGACTAAAATCATTTGAATATTAAGTAAAGGTCATGTTCCATGAAGATATTTTGCAAAATTCAAATGTAAATATATCAAAACTTAATTTTAATTAGTGAAATGCATAGCTAATAACTTAATTTTAACAACTTTAAAGGTGATTTTCTCAGAATTTAGACATTTTTGAACCCTCAGGCTCCAGATATTCATATTATTGAGATGTATAAACCTGAGATGATATAGGTTTTAGTTGATGCATAAAACTCAATTTACAAAAAAATTGACACTTATGAATGGTTTTGTATATCATTAACTCATATCAATTTGCTTGCTTTAATTCCAGCACCTGCTTCAGACCTTGCTCTTCCAGGCTGGACTGTGGCTCTCTGGGCTCTTTTCCTCTGCTCCAGTACAAGCTCCTCACTCTTCCTCTGGGCATCCCAGCGCACCACAACGTGGCCCGTTTATCTGCTTTCTCCGAATCAGGAGTCCTCCAAGACCACACGTCCTTCACTATCCTGGAGCAAGGAGGAGAGGATGGAGAGAGGCCATTTGGCATCAAGGATGAAGCAGGAAGAGGCATCATTTTCACAGTAAAGCCTTTAGACTGGCATGGCCTGGTGCGACTTCGGGTACAAGCCACAACTCTGTCAGAGCAGGGACGCGTAACCTACCAGAGTATCTTTATTATCTACATCTCCATATCCAAATACCCCTACTAATGAACTGCTGCTCCATGGGACATTAGAGAGGCATTAGTGAATGAACTCAATTGACAGGAGCCCTCTTGTGGAGTGGAACTTCCGATTCACAAAATATCATTAAGATAAATAATACATTGCATCTTTTAAAGGTGCACTTATCGAATTTTGCTAAATTATGTTGAAGTTTGAAAGCACCAAAAATGGCACACACATAACCCAGCAGGACCTCTGCCTTATTTGCAATTTCTGCTATCATTATTAGACATGTATATTTGGACTAAGTAGTGTGCAAGTATTTTGGGACTTGGTTCGACACAATGGTCAAAACCTTTTTTTCTTCTTTTTTTTGGTTTAGTGCACCTTTCCTTTAATATTATTTGAAAATATTGTAGTAGCTTTGAGATATTGCTTGGGCTCTTTTAACTGTGGTGCTATTATTTCTGCATTTTATTGACAGTAATAAGGATCAGGATTCATCTAGAATTAAATCTACTGGAAAAATAAAGGCAGAAGAAGGGGAAAAAATGGACTCAATGAGATATTGACTAGTCATCAGTTTTAACATACAGTGCATCCAGAAAGTATTCATAGCGCTTCACTTTTTCCACATTTTATTTTATTTAATTTTATTTTATGTTACAGCCTTATTCCAAAATGGATTAAATGCATTTATTTCCTCAAAATTCTACACACAATACCCCATAATGACAATGTGATTTTTTTTTGTTGCAAATCCCATGCACATAAGTATTCACAGCCTTTGCCTTGAAGCTCTAAATTGAGCTCAGGTACATTCTGTTCCTACTGATCATGCTTGAGATGTTTCAGCAGCTTTATTGGAGTTCACCTGTGGTCAATTCAGTTGATTGGACATGATTTGAAAAGACATACACCTGTCTATATAAGGTCCCAGGGTTGACAGTGCATGTCAAAGCACAAACCAAGCATGAAGACAAAGGAATTGTCTGTAGACCTCTGAGACAGGATTGTCTCGATGCACAAGGCTGGGGAAGGTTACAGAAACATTTCTGCTGCTCTGAAAGTTTCAATGAGAACAGTGGCCTTGATCATCCGTAAGTGGAAGATGTTTGGAACCACCAGAACTCTTCCTAGAGTTGGCTGGCAATCTAAAGGTGCTTTCACACTTGGTTCAATTGCCTGGACCGTACCCAAGTTCTAATGTCCCCCCTTGCCACCTTCTCGGTTGGTTTGTGTTCACACTGTCTTTTTTTCTTCTGAACCCCGGTACGCTTGCATCTTCAAGCTGCTGTTTTGTTTACGGCTGTTGCTAGGTGATGTCACGAAAGCAAAGAGACAAAATGGAGACTTCCGCACATCGCAGTCGATTTCCTTTTGCTGAATCTTTTAGTTTTGGACATACAGAAAGCGACTCGCGTCCATCTGCCACAAAAATATTATAAACATTCAGAACATCACACAGTGTCTGCAGAAGCTGTTTTTGGAGGAGACAAGCAGACATCACTGTGTATCACTGTGCTTGGCTCAGTCCCGCTTGTCACCAAGGTACAATACGTGGCGCACACACACACGAATGAACGTTATGAAAATGATAGTTTGTTGTACCGTTGGCGGTTCCCTTCTGCTATTTGGTACGATTGCATTCATACTAAAAGTGAACCGTACCGGAGTTTGCATGAACCGTACCCCAGACCACCTCTTTCAGGCGGACTCGGGTATGGTTCACGGGTGCACACCCGAGTTCAGAAGACACGTTCACACTAGCTAAACGTACCATACTATGATGTCAAACGAACCCGGGTGCGGACCAAAAGTGCTAGTGTAAAAGCACCCTTAGCTTAGTGATCGGGGGAGAAGGGCCTTAGTCAGGGAGGTGATCAATAACCCGATGGTCACTCTGTCTGAGCTCCAGCATTCTTCTGTGGTGAGAGGAGAACCTTACAGAAGGACAATCATCTGTGCAGCTGTCCACCAATCAGGCCTGTATGGTAGAGTGACCAGACGGAAGCCACTCCGTAGTATTGGAATTTGCCAAAAGACATCTGAAGGACTCTCAGACAATAAGAAACAAAATTCTCTGGTCTGATGAGACTAAAATTGATTTGAATACTTTCCGGATGCACTGTATGACCGCCAGTTAATGTACATACTGATTACTAGTCTTTTTAAAAAAATATTTACTTATTTTTCAGTGTTTTTTCATATGCTGTTTTGCTATATTCCTGTACAATATTTAGTTTACTCTCAAATGTGAATGATTGGTAATGTGTGTGTATGAACCACTGCTGGCGTGTCTGTGATGTGTATGTGAACACTGATATGGTTGTGCGGTCTCTCCTCATGACTGAAATGAAATGTGGATTATTCTAAACTTATTTAAAACACATCTCTGACATTATAGTCAATCAGACGCATCTTTTGTTACTTAAACATAATTTTTTTTCATCATTCACAAAATACATCAATACTGTATATGCTTGTCAAGTTATAAGAATCATTCACTTTGGAAAACTGTATTTTAATTAGATTTGAAGGATAGTTCCCACCAAAATTAATTTAGTGACTCTCAGGCACAGACTTTTATATGAACATCTCCATTAATGTTTTTAAGAACTTTAACAAAAGAAAAAAAAAAACAAGTTACCTACAGTACATATTTGATGAGTGTGAGTAATTTCATTTTTGGACGGTCTATGCTTTTAATGGTAGCCATTCATGTTGAATGTGCCTACTAAGCAATTTTGTGGTTAATAGATGTTTAAACACAGACGTATTGACAAAAACAAGGAGAGGGGTCTGGATGCAAATGAAATCTGAGCTGCATGCAATGCTTTTTAAATGGGCTCACCTAACCCCACCCGGCACAGTGACGTCTCTAGCTCCATTGAGTGCAATGTCAAACACAATGCATCACTGAGTGATGCAATCTCAGCTTGAATCATAAAGGCTGCATCCAGATACTATTGAAGAAAAGGGTAAATTTAGGCTCTCTGTGAAAATATAATAGACATCCAACTATAGTTTTAAATAAACTAGTCATCATTAAATCCTGTCTATTTTTGGACCATTGTTAGTCATCTATTAGATTTTCACTGACATTTCAAACACTCAAAAAATGAAGTTTGCTGTATGTTCAAACTACTTATTTAAAATGAAACCACAATTCTTGAGGGGGTTTTTTGGTACATCTTAAAAGTTTTATGTATCCACCTAAATTTGTAAAAACATATAGACCATTTTGAGGGACGTGATAACGATGGTCCTAACGTATTTCCTGTTTTACATTTTTAATTTCCATAGCTTTTGAGTATCTCAAAAGGTCCACACATTGATAAATAATGTTATGATAGCTGTTTTAATCTTACACTATGATCGAATCATCTCGTTACAGTTATGAAACAGTTTAGCAAGCAAAACATGTTCACAGGCCAATGACATCACCACATGAAATTGTTTAGAAGTTAATTTAATTCCTTTATGTTTCCCCAACACAAATCAATTGTGTAAAAGTACAGTGAATTTACCCTTATTTTAGCCAAGAAGTCTCTTATGATATCTAATAGACATCTAAACACACTAAAAAGAAATACTTGCTTTGTGGCTTCCAACAAACATCTGTCAGACAATAACTTTGTAGGCACAAAAAGGCAGCCTTGAGAAACTGATTTCAGACAGACTTTTGAAGTTACATAAATTTAAGGATCTACAAAATAAGACAACACATTCTCATTAAAAATATCCCTCCTTTTCCTTTTAACACTAATGATACATAGAGGGACATATTATAGCCGAAACATTGATTATTTTGAGGCAGTTCTTTGCACAACACTAAATAAATACCACAAAACAACTTGATGATTTAACAACTTAATGATTTGCAATCGAATACATTGGCTTCGCCTGTCTATTTTCGTATGGTTAATGCTTCTACCGGAGTCAGTAGCTCACTTTGTGCAGCATTGTGATACAGAATGCTCGTGTTTGAGTCCAGCAAAGCACAGTTCCAAAGAGAGATAAAAGTAATGTATAATCAAGGTAAATATACGTTGTCACAGTGCATTTTTGTCTTGGGTTTACTTTTAAAAAGTACTATTGGTTGGGTTTAGGTGACCTGTACAACAAACCCCAACTTCTCATGGACTTGTACAAGTAGGACATGTTTCCAAAACATTATTAAACATATACTAATTTCTTGATAAAAATGAATGAGATCATTCCCCCCCAAAAGACTTGTGAGGGTGCTTTTTCATTACAGGGAGTGTTTATGTGGTTCTTAAAATTTATATATATATATGTTCCCATTCACTTTGAATAGGTGACGACAGGCATTGCCGAACTGCATTGTGGATCCGTCTGCGCTGCTTTAGTGGCGTTGATTGCTGCAGAAGTTGTGACTTTCTCAACTTTTCAAGTGCCGACGGAAGTGCCAGCCAATCAGATCGTTGTATACAAATACACCAGCTCAGACAGTAGCCGATTGCTGGCTAATTTCATTGGCTGACGCTGCTATGACGATCGCGTTAGCCCCAACTTCAGACACGCCCTCTGTCAAGCGTTGACGCTGAAGCCCTGTGTCAATGGGGCATTATTTACAGATTGTACCAATCACCTGAGAACCGGGGGAAGGGGTTGAAATTCCTGGAGATTTCCGGGAGAAATGACAAACCGGGAGGTGGGTCTGAAATACGGGAGGCTTCCGGGAAAAACGGGAGTGTTGGCAGGTATGCCGTTTACCTTCGTATGAAAGGCTTTGTTAGCAGTTTGTCCAGTATAGCTTGTCATACATCGGTGGACTTGAGACGCAGATAGGAGTTGACCATGATGACAAGGTTCGAGTCTGGTGATGAATGGTTCCAGAATGTGTTTGTCAGAAAGACAAAAAAAATAAAAAATAAAGTAAAAAAAAAAACAGGGTGAGAATGTGGTAAAATCTGAAAACATGGTAAAAATCAGGCGAGGGCTTTTCTTTTTCTGGATTGCTTTTTAAAACTTGGTTGGGTTTAGGGAAGGGGGTGGGCGGGCCATTTGGAGCTTTTGAAAACACTATTGGTTGGGTTTAGGGAAGGAGGAGGGTGGGTCAGTCGATCGGTCAGTCAGTCAACAGCGGCCTCTGGTGAATTTTCGTGAGAACAACAGGTATAAATGGCAACTAGCGAGAGAAATTGGTCTCTGGTGGATTCCTGAAATCAAAAACTGCAAAAAAAAAAAAAAACTTACTGTAGCTCCTGTGACGTATTTGGCGCTCTCAAGAAAAGTATATAGCAGTATGTTTTCAAAATGAGCCTGGGTTGGTTTTGTTTGAGGTGTGTTTATCTTCGTTTACCTATTTCTTTTGTGACAATAATATGACTAACAATTTGCATTTATAAATGCTGATCAGGATGTCTGTTTTCTCATCTCTCTACAGGCCTATATTGACATTATATACAAACATATGCCTGCTTTGTGAGTTTCCATTACAGGAAATAGCTATCTGAAGGTGCCTACCAACACCTCCTTTCAATTGGGAGAATATTTGTCTATTTTCAACACCACCTCCCTTTTCAATCAATATCAGAGCATATATGGACAAAACTCACGTTATGTCTGACACTGACAGACTTACAGACCTCCATCTGCTTGTGATCTACAGTTGCAATCAGAATTATTCAACCCCCTGATTTATTAGCCCCCCTGTTAATTTTTTTCCCCAATTTCTGTTTAACGGATAGAAGATTTTTTTTAAACACATTTCTAAACATAATAGTATTAATAACTCATCTTTAATAACTGATTTATTTTTTCTTTGACATGATGACAGTAAATAATATTTGACTAGATATTTTTCAAGACACTTCTATACAGCTTAAAGTGAAATTTAAAGGCTTAACTAGGTTAATTAGGTTAACTAGGCAGGTTAGGGTAATTAGGCAAGTTATTGTATAATGATGGTTTGTTCTGTAGACTATGGAAAAAATAAATAGCTTAAAGGGGTTAATAATTTTGACCTTAAAATGGGTTTTAAAAATTAAAAACTGCTTTTATTCTAGCCAAAATAAAACAAATAAGAATTTCTCCAGAAGAAAAAAATATTATCAGACATACTGTGAAAATTTCCTTGTTCTGTTAAACATAATTTGGGAAATATTTAAAAAAGAAAAAAAATTCTAAGGGGGTTCAATAATTCTGATTACAACTGTATTCTCTAGTGTTCTTTTTGTATTTCTCTATTGACCTCCTCAGGGGTCTTCTTTTTCTTTTTGTCTCTCCTTTATATGCAATAGAAATACTTGGTCACCACTTACCCGTCACTGGTGAGTTGTGCACTTGCCCTCTTTTCACATGTGATTCATGCCACTCTGCCAGAAACAAATATAGCAAGTCATGCATTGGGCATTTGCATCACCATCTTCCTTGTCAACAGTCATTGAAAGATATGAGGAAATAAAACGTTTAATTGACACGAAAGCTATTCGTGTTCTGTTTGGTTTTGTCTTTTGGTGCCTGTCAGTTCATCCAGTCCTTATCCATCTCTAATCTTTAATCTTTTGTCTTAACAATAAAATATTTCTTCCTTTTTTGCTTCCTTCAAAGTAAATACCATTAAAAGTTGGAATTGTCCGTGCTAAACAAGGTTTGTTTTATTGGAGCACAACAGAGCAGTGCGTGTGTATGTGCACGGTATTTATTTCTGTACACACACACACACACACACACACACACACACACACACACACACAGTTGAAGTCAGAATTATTAGCCCTTTAATTTATTTATTTTTTAATATTTCCCAAATAATGTTTAACAGAGCAAAGGACATTTTCACAGTATGTCTGATAATAGACTTCCATTCATACGCACGCAAATGTGTCAGATCGGAAACGCAGGGTCATGCGTCGGGGTTGCCCTTCGGGAGTGGAACTTCAATGCTATGTGAAAACTTCCACTATTAAGAATTTCATTCAGAAAGCCAATCATCTGAAAGAGTATGTAAACGAGCCAATGAAATGCCAATATGTTGGCAGCTTCAGCTTCCGTACCTGATGCTCGTTGCAATCAATTTGCTATAAGAGCACAGCACGCGCAAAGCCAAGCATCATTTTCACTTCAGAGACTTCAACAGCCTTCTGAGAGAGTCGATGAGGGTTCCTCCAGCTAAGTTTCAGACAAAGAGTGAACGAGAGCGATCTCCTGGTCCAGAGTGTGTGACACGCAGCGGCAGGTGGTCGAGCTGGGTTTCTCCCTTGCCTGGCGTTCTTTGTGTCCGGTCCTCCAGAGCGGTATGTATTGTTGCGAATTTCCTAAAAGAGCAACACGGTCGTGCAGCGCGTCTTTTTCAAGATGTCACTCTGACTGTGCGTTTCTGGATGCGGTGGTTTCCTGTCCTCGGATGATGGGCACGAGCACTGTGTTTCATGTCTAGGGGTCTAGCATGTTAACGGTGCTCGCGGGCAGTGCATGCCAACACATGGTGGCATGTTTGTTGAGCAGTTAGGATCGTGGTTCGCTCTTGCAAAAGGGCCACCCACCCCAGTTGTCCCCCGCTCTGCCACCCTCGGGCTTGTGGACCTCTCGCTCCTCCACGCTCTCTATCCAAGCTTTGAGTGAGAGAAGCGCTCCATCCCCAGATGGCCGCCCTCTCACTTGATGACACCGAGGCTTAGATGTCCACCGCTGCAGGTTGGGCTGTCATGGTCTGATGAAAGATTTCCCCCCCTCCGCTCCCTCCCCTCGGGAGCGAGCGCGGCGGCGGCCGATCTTGAAACAGACTTGATAACCATGCTTTCCTGGGCTGTTTCGGTTGTGCATCTGGAGATGGTTTATCCCCCAGCCCCATCCGGCGGGGATGAAGCACCTCACAGGCAACCAGCGCTCCCCGTCCCAGGGTGCCATTAAGTCCGATTAACGGACCGCAAAGCGCTCCTGAGACGGGACATCTGGAGAAGAGGGAACCTGCTCTCTCCCTGGTGGGGGGCCGGGCTCCTCAGAGAGAGGATTTTTCCCTTCCCTGGATGTGACAGCTCGAATACTGCCAGTCTGGGATGCAATGAAAAGCCTTCCAGCTCGCAGGATCAGCGCACTTCGCCAGTGGCTCACGAGGTCTGGGAGGTCTCCTTTCTCCCACACCTTCAGCCCTCCCCTCCGGAGTCTGGGTGTAAGGTGAGTAAATCTCTCGCCTCCAGCTCTTCCACGGGGCCCCGTCGTTCCCTGAATCAGCACTCCCACCCCGCGCTGCCCCACTGCTGGTATGTCAGCGATCGTAGCGATGCAGTCATTAGCGAGAGTACTGCCTGCCTGGTTAGCGCGGGCCAGCCCTTCGCGGTGGCTCATACGCACAATAAGACTCGACTACGCGATTCAATTCGCGAATGGCCTTCCAAGTTCACGGGGGTGTTTCTCACCAGGGTCAGCCCTGTGCCCGCCCCTGTCTTGCGAGAGAAGATTGCTGTCCTCCTGACAAAGGATGCAATCTAACCGATCCCTCCAGCCGAGATGGAGAGCGGGTTTACAGCCTGTACTTCATCGTACCTAAAAGATCGGTGGGCTTTGGCCAATCCTAGATCTGTGCGTTTTGAACCGCTGTCTGCACAAGCTGCTGTTCAAAATGCTTTTGCAGAAGCCCATCCTCTGGTGCGTTTGTCCTCGGGATTGGTCTGCAGCAATAGACCTGAAGGACGCGTACTTCATGTCTCCATACTCCATGCCA
>CAIGQZ010032553.1:6574940-6585251 GCA_903798205.1 Danio tinwini | reverse complement strand
CCCTCTCTCGGGAGCAATTGATTATGCACAGAGACAAGGTGTTCCAGCACCTCCACCTATTGGGGTTTCAGGTCAACCGAGAAAAGAGCAAACTCGCCCCCGTGCAGAGGATCTCTTTTCTCGGGTTGGAGCTGGACTCGGTCACCATGACATCACGCCTCTCCGGAAAGCGCGCTTCACTAATGCTGAACTGTCTGAGAGAGTTCGACAGCAAAATAGTGGTCCCACTGAAATCTTTTCAGAGGCTCCTGGGGCATATGGCATCCACAGCCGCTGTCACGCCACTCGGATTGCTCCATATGCGACCACTTCAGCACTGGCTTCACGATCGAGTCCCCAGACGCGCATGGCACGTGGGCACACACCAGGTGACTGTCACTACGCTGTGTAGCTGCGCCCTCAGCCCTCTAGGACAGATGTCCAGAAATATTGTCGATTTGACAGATGCTTCCAGCACGGGCTGGGGGGCCGTGTGTTGCGGGCATGCAGCCATGGGCCTGTGGAAAGCAACCCAGTTGCATTGGCATATCAATCGCCTAGAGCTGTTGGCAGTGTTCCTTGCTCTCCGCCGTTTTATCGGTGCTGGAGCGACAACACGTGCTGGTCAGGACGGACAGTACAGCGGCGGTGGCGTATATCAACCAAATGGGGGTATCCGCTCTCGCCGCATGTCTCGGCTCGCTTGCCGTCTGCTCCCCCGGAGTCTTACGCTGCGCAATCGCTGCATTCCATTTTTCTTCACCAAGCTCAACCGTGCAGCCTATTCGTTCTCACGGCAGTTTCGTCTGGGAAAATGGAGACTCCATCCCCGACTAACCAGCTGTTATGGGCTGTGCCTTTCTCTCTAACTCAGAGATTCGTGTGCTCTCGCTTGAGTTCCCCACTTGGCGAACCCTGCAAAGTCCACTGGCTCACAGTTGGCTCCGGGGAGTGCGTAATACGCATTTCTCCAGTGAGCCTACTCACACAGATACTGTGTAAAGTCAGGAAGGTCGAGGAACAGCTCTCGTATTGCGCCTCTCTGGCCCAATCGGATCTGCTTTTTTACTCTCCTTGTGATGGCCCCTCCCTGGGACATCCCCTGGAAACAGGGGACAGGCACCGTTTGGCACCCGCACCCAGATCTATGCCTCAAGTACGGTTCATAGATGGAAAGCGGAGGACTTAGGTGACCTACAGATAAGGTGGTTAACACTGTCACTCAGGCTGAGCACCCTCTACGAGGCATGCCCACGCCCTGAAGTGGAGTCCACTCGCTGTGTGGTTACCTTTTTCCCCGAGAAGGAAACCCCGAACATGCCAGATCAGAGTGATGCTATCCTCCTTCAGTTGACTGGAGCTAAGGCTGTCCCCTCCGCTCTGAGGGGTTGGCGTTACGATCATCCCTGCTCTAAGGATGCGGCAATGGCGGCACGCTGGGAAGTATCGTTTTATCATCCAGTTCCCAGAGGCGCGAGACATGAATATTAATTATTCCTGTTTCCCTCTCATACCCACTTGGAGATCTCTCTTAGGAGAGGTCTGCTCGATCACTCGACTCAGTATCTTAAGATTTCTGTCCAGGTAGACAGCTCTGCTGGTCGTGTTCGCATCGGCCAAATGTGCCAGCGTGTTGGGCCGGCCCACTCTCACGTTTACCTGAGACCCCAGCCCACCTAGGTGCTCTAGGTTCCTACAGCATTCTTTCAGCTATGTGGTAAACCTGCAAGCGCTGCCCACAGAGGAGGCAGACCCAGCCCCTTTGTTTGCTGCGTCCTTTGCGCTTTGCGTATTATACGGACCATACTCAGCTCTTTTATCTGTTACAGTGATCGGCAGAAGGGAAGTGCCGTATCCTCGAAGCGCGCATCCTTTTGGGCGTTAGCACGTGGCGCCTCTCTAACAGACACTGTACAGCTGTGGGCTGGGCGACACCTATTGTGAGATTTATTAATCTTGAGGGGAGCCAATTTCCTAACGCGGTGAATGAGTAATTCGATTAGGTGTTGTAAAACGCTTGCTGCGCCATTCTCTCTAACACGGAGATACGTGCGTTTATTCACTTTGTCAGTAAAGTTCCCCGCTGGCGAACCCTGCAGATATTCCTCAGAGGCCCCCAGCATCTGACTCAGCGGAGGAGTCAGGCGCTGGCCCGTTACATTATTGGTCTGCCCGCTGGTCAGTCCGCATTCTGGAAATAGGTGCCCGCTATGTGCGATCCCCACTCGACGATCCCATTTGCTTATACTGCCACGATGCAGTCCCCCCTCACAGGCGGACCCGTGTCTTCCCTCACCGCTAACCATCTTATATTCATATGCGTACTCCCCCTTCTCAGGGGGTCTCTCGCCACCAGTCTCCCCACTTGGGTAGCGGGTGGCCTCTGCAGCATCCTCCCTATCAGGACTGCCCGCATTCCCAACGTACTGTCGTATTAAATTCCTAGAAATTATTCTAGACGCATTTGCGGCTCCCGAAAAATATATCTAAATCCGTTAATTTTCTGTTGAAGTGGGATAAGTAGGGACCAGGAAACACATTGGAAGACCGCGCCTCTGGTGACGCAGGTGCGCTCACGCTCTCTTTTGCTTGGCAAACCTCTCATTGGGGGCGAAGGTAAGGTTCAATCATTATGGCGTTTTCCATATATTTCCCCATAGTGGAAGTTTTTCCACATAGCATTGAAGGTCCTCTCCTCTAGTGTGACTTCGGCTTAACCTTGTTATCGCTGACTGACACTTCAGTTAGTAAGATTTGTTTTTCCTGTAACAATGGTCAGCACAATAAACTAATTAGATCCCTGCTCAAAGCAGATATTATCACAGTCCCATATGTGGTTCCAGTACTTAGAGAAATAAGTTCTGATATCCCTAGAGCGTGTATGTGAATTTTCAGCTCAAAGTGCACCAGAAATATATTTGAATCAAATATAACTCTTTGAAATTACCCCTTTTAGGCTTTCATCCAAATAGTGCCATTTTGGTGACTGTCGCTTTAAAGTCAAATGAAATTTAAATTCAAAACCTGAGATTCAAAAACTGAAAATGGGTAAAGAAGTGTCTCAGAAAAAGACAGAATATGGAGATTACAGTGTTCATTTGTGCATCCTAAAACTCCACATTTATAATACCTCTTAGTCATTAGCTATGTTTCCATCCAAAATGTGAATTAACTTTATGCGCAAAACTGGATTATAAAAGATGTGGGAATAAAGCAGTGTTTCCATCCAACGAGTCAAAGAGAACACAATCGTCACTTCCTGATTAACTGGCCCCAAACATCAACAGAAAAAAACAGAATTTACTGCAGTAGGAAAAGCTGTGTGAATCTTTTCTTTATTTAATAAATGACTTGCGCCTCAGAAGGCAGTCCTGACACGCAGTGAATACTGTTCTTGACTTTTGAAGGCATAAGCACAGACACTCTTGATTCTGGAGGCCATTAATAATATAAAAACACTAATACTGAAATGGTTAAGGTGTTTTAAAATGACCAAAGCAACATTTCAGATGTTTTACTATACGGTCATCATCACATGATCTCTTATCGCAAACTACATGACTTTTTTAATGGCCACAGTGGAATTTGTTTGGTAAAAGTGTTTCCATAATAGTTTATGCGTATCTTTTCTTCCAAAATGTGCATAAAATACACTGTAAAAAATGCAGAGTTCCACATAATTCATTCATGCTGACTCAACACATCTCGATTAAGCTAACTTGACACTTTCAACAACTTTATGTGGATTGAACATAAAAAATATTAAGTTGTGCCAATGAAATCTCAAGAATTGTGTTGTTTCAGCTCATTTTAAGTAGTATGAACAAGCAAAAAAAAAACATTTTTTGAGTGTAGGTAGATGGAAACGTAGCTACTGACACTATCTTAGGCAAGTACAACTTGAAACTCTAATAGCAGATGGCTGCTTCTCACTCAGGGCTGTCTACAGTATGTTAATGAGAGAGAGATTGTCCCTAATGGGCAGGACTTTCCTACTCTGATGACATGTACAAAGGGCGAATGTCAAGCAAAGTGTTTCTGCAGACAGTTTTTATCAAGTGTGCTTATAAAAAATAGAATTAATTAATTTTCACCGTTAGAGGCTGGCTATATCCACAAAACTGTTTAAACCCCTTATAAAAGTGACTCTTTAACACTGTTTGCATTTTAAATTAAATAAATTGAAAAGACAAAAAAGACAATAGCATGTCTCCATGGTTTCAAGGTGCCCTCTAAAGCAGTTGATTCTCACATACTGTGTAATGCCATTCCATTTATCTTATTATACAATGTAACTACAGAATATTTCAGAGGGATCTGGATGCAGACTGGGTGCAGTTACAATCTGAGCTGCATGCAATGCTTTTAATGTGCACACCTAACCCCACACCTAACCCTACCCCTCACAGTGACATGACTGTAGCTCCATTGAGTGCATTGTGTCTGACATTGCAAGTCTGAGATATGCCAGCCTGATGTCACAAGGATTTATTTTTTATTTTTTTACGTTTGTGGCTAATCCAGACATATGAAAATGTACGATTTTAAAAAGAAAGCGTGACACCCAGCCCCACCCCTAAACCCAACCGTCATTGGAGGACAAGCAAATTGTACTAAATTGTACAAATGAAAAATGTATGAATTCATATGAATTAGCCACTAAATCAAAAAGTTATGAATTGCTGTGAGATCGTGTTGGATATGCAGTCTCAGCTTACATATGAAAGGCTGCATCCAGACTCTATTGGAGTATTTGAGGTTTAAACAGAAAGATTATCAAACTCTTTTACATTTTTAACAAAATGCTAATGGTCTAAATCAAATCAATGAATTATGCTAAGCTAAGCTAAAAGTAACCCCACCAGAACAAAAAATCCGTTCAAAATTAAATTCAAAAATGGTTCAGCTCAACTGTTTAACTCTAGGAGAATTGTAATATGAGACTTTCTTTTTCTTTTATATTTTTTTAAGTAGAGTGTATCTCTTTAAATGGAAACTCTACAAATGTAAAAAAAACCAAAAAACTCGATTCATCTGTGAAAAGCAGGTTTCTCTGTGATTCTGTCATGACTCCACTGACTAAAAATAAATGAAATATCCTTTATGGTCATCCTGGTTTTTATTTTCCAAACTGAGCTGTATCATAGCATTTCAAAAAAAATTATCTAACATTATTTAAAAAATCTTCACGAACAAGGCCTAATAGCATATAGAAAGACTAACATTATCTCTCTCTCTCTAAATCATTTCACTGAAAACACATCTATTGAGAGTATCAGCATGTTTTATTTTACCATATACAAAAGACATATGGCACATGCATACTAATCATTTTTCCATATAATGTCCCAATCATTACAAACATAAATCTTTCACAATAAGGCCCCCCAAAAAATCACATTTTTTGCAATAATACCTTTAAATGACCTCAGTCACCATTATTTATAATAACATTTGTCTCAAATACAACATTTTACCGTTGTATTTTTTTTATCACACAAGGTTACAGCTGTTATTAATAAGGAAGTTGACTTTAAACAAATTTTGTTTAGAAGAATGGCACGTTTGTTAGAGGAACCCATGAACTGACCTTTTGACAATTCAAACTCAATAATTACATTTTGATATGAAAATGACTTGGTTATAGACAGAACTGCTAATGGACCTAACAGTCAGCAGATCACAAAAATATGATTGCTAAAATTGCTAGAATATTTTAACTTTATCATATTTTTGCCAGATTGTTAAGTATTATAAATTCCCATAATTTGTCACTTTAACATATGTTTAAACTAACCCAGCACAGAAGCACAAATATGCAAAATATGGATGTAAATGGCAACATATGGTGGCAGCAAAAAACAAAAAAACAAAACAAAGAAAATTGCATTGGTTTAAACAATTTAGTGTACTAACAATGCATTGCTTTTACACCAGGGGTGCCCAAACTCGGTCCTGGAGGGCCGATGTCCTACAGATTTTAGCTCCAACTTGCCTCAACACACCTGCACAGATGTTTCTAGAAAGCCTATAAGAGCTTGATTAGCTGGCCCAGGTGTGTCTGATTGGGGTTGGAACTAAACTTTGCAGAACACCAGCCCTCCAGGACCGAGTTTGGGCACCCTTGCTTTAAACACTTTAGTGTAATAACAGCGCATTGCTTTAAACAATTTAGTGCACTAATGTGCTGTTGCATGAGAATAGCTGAACTGAAAGTAAACATGTCCCATTACTTTCGCTTCTCCTACACATTTTTGAGTGGTTAAGAAAATACATTTCCTAATGACCCACATGGTAAATGTTTCCTTATAACCAGCAGGGCAGATTAGTAGTACTAGATCAGGGCTACATATCTGTGGGGGTGATAGTTTCGTAGTATCATATTGCAATTAGTTTATTATTTACCCTGACTGACCCTGAAGAAAACTTCAGTTAAAATATGACATTCAACCCCAAAAAAGTGACTAGTTGAGAGTGGCTGTCTTACCCACCACAAGTGAAATCTTCCCACTTTTAATGAGTGTTAAAGTGAAGCTCTAGTCACATAAGCATAACATGTAAAACACATGAAACATGATTTTGAAACATTTTCAAGAAAAAAAAACTAATCAATAAAAAAAATTCCTCATAAAAATGTTCCAAAAGAATGTTTCTAACATGTGATTCTTGTTTAATAATCATTTGTTTGTCAAAAGTTAAATTTTTATAAATTTGTATATATTTAGCAAGTTTGTTTAAATTTTAAATGAGCAAATAATGTTTATTATCGATTGATATTTTATGAGGATCATTAATATTAATCAATAAAATACATACTTAAAAAACAACAAATAATAATACAAAAAATGTCATTGGGAAAAGGCTTGTCACATTTGGTCTACAAAGACAAAACATATCAGTGCATGTCATTCAAACACAATTTACACATTATTTTATTATATTTACAGTAAATCTGCATTACATTTTTTATGATGAGAAAACTTGTAAGAATGCAGAAATCAGAGTTAACTAATATATAGCCCACCAATTGGCCATCCTTCATCTTCCATTTATTTTTTCACATTAATAGTGGTAGCATAATGGTTTAATAATTGTGCTGAGACCTTTTCCCCTTGCCCTGAATTTGGAGTATTTCTTTTTCATTTTAATGGCATTGTTTTTCTACAAACCCCTAATGCAAACATCTCAATTGGAATCCTCGAGGAGTCCAGAAAGTATCAAAGTTCTGTCAACATTTGGTATCAGATCATTTTCAAAGTCCCAGACTCTTTTGTCCACAAAGAGTTCCTCTTTGGTCAGATGCCCCTGCAGCGGGACTCTCACATGCACAATCCTACATACATTAAATGGCACATGGTAACTCCCTCCAAAGTTCTTCAAGGAGGAATGCACTGATGTCTGCTCCACCTTCCTTGGGTTGACAATCATCTTTGTGGGATTGTAAATATTCTTCCGTTCAGGTTCTCTGTAAATGTGCTCCATGATATTGATTCCAGAAATATTATTCCATTCTTTTCGCTTGAACTTCCCACTGTCCTCAAACTGTGTTTTGGGGAATATGTGGTTCTCTATGAGGAACACTCCTTTACTGGGATTAGCAGACTGCAGGTCCTCCATAAGAGACTGTAAATTTGTGTATTTATATGGCATGATAATCTCATCAATGTCATTCAGAAGAACATATTTGGATTGATACATGTGCCTGTAGATGCACTCGTTGAGTGTTACTAACTGACCATAATAATGGAGATCGCCCTTGTGTTTTTTGATATTCCAGCCTGGAGAGGGATTCATAAACTTGTTGATAGGCCACGAAATAATCTCCAGTATCCCTTCTGATTCATAATGTTTTAGAAGCTTCTTCAAGTCTGGACCACAGCTGGTATTATAGATGACCACATGCTGTACACCCAGAAGTTTGTACATCTCCATAGATTGAGCAAACTGCAGTACATTGTTGTAGCTTCCAAAAAGGTTGGAGATGCAAACAGTGAAGTTATACTTGAAATTGTCTGTTATCAAATTATTTTTGATTGCCAGATACTCTCTTTTGAGGTCGGCTGAATCTTTCTCGCTAGTTGTTATGAGGACACGGGTTGCCTTTTGCATGTTTTTGCCTTTACAAATCACATCTGAAGCACCATATGGAAAGGAAAAATGGTCTGTGTGTATCTGGACCTCAGTCTCAACAGTTTCGCAATCATGTTCGGGAGTACAGTAAACACAGTAAAGGGGCTGCAGATTTTTTCTCTTGATTATGCTGATGACTCGAATGGCCCTGTCCAGCCTGTGGTCAATAAATGCAGACACCATGAAATGCTCAGAGTTTTTGATGGGTGTTATTAAATATGAAGGCTCTTGGATTTTGATTTTATTATTTGTCAGAGGAGCTCTTGTTAGTGGAGTAGCTTGTGTGCTATGTTTATGACTATCCTTGTGGTCCAAAAACAATGTGAAAATAACAATGGCCATAAATGTTAATACAAGAAGCACTTTGAATTTGCCCTTTTTTTCCATCTGTTCTTGATCTTCTGTGGAGTAAAACACATAAATATATCAAAAACAACTCAATGGAAATACTCAATGGAAAACAATGGATTAAAAAATATATATAATAATAATTATTCTTATATTATTATTCTGTAGTTGTTTAATAAATTTTGGGATATTTGATTTCACTTTACATACAGCATATTAGAATAGATCATCAAACCAAATTTACATTCATTCAGAACATGTTGAAACACAACCATACTAGAAATAACCACGCCGATAAGATGAAAGTATGCAGTAAATCTGGTTTTGACATTTCAGACAAATGGACAAATGAAGCAAGTAAACAATTCATATGGAGAAAGTACAGATGAAAATAAAATAATTACAATAAAAAATAATGACCACTTCAGGCTCATTTTCTTGTTGGTGTTTTTTATTGTACATTTTCCAATGGTTTATTTTTCATTATAATTGTGTGTGTGTGTGTGTGTGTGTGTGTGTGTATTAATGCCTCTTGTAGTAATAAAAATAAAGAGCAACCAACTCATTTGTTGTTGTGACAAGCAAACATTCCTTTATAGTTTAGTTGCTCATAACTGTGTGTCAAGGTAATGTATAAAGAATACGTATATGTGTATATAATACAAGTTATACTTAGGTTTGTAAACAATTATCACTCTCACGTAGCCTATAGTATACATACACAGGCATATTCAAGAAGATTTTACAAACATAAGCTTATCATCTCGCATATCCGTCTATAATTGAACAAAACAGACTTTATGCGGGATATCAATTTAAAAACAAAATCTATACATTCATCACATTTCTTTTCAATGTGCTATGAACATTTATATCACACCATTTTATTATAGCTTATATTTAGTCTGACTTGACCAAACAAATCTATATCTGTCCTGTTGCTGATCATTATTCCAAAATAAAAAATAAGGAAAAAGAAAAGATGAAAATAGTAACATTACCTTGTAATCACGCAGGATATAATATTTTCGTGTATGGCAAATAGTCCAGAGATTTTGATATAGAGAGTACCAATTATGCAAATGTGCTCAAGCTATTTTTCGGTAAAAATAGAGGCGGAAAAAAAACTAAACCGGTTGGTTCTGTGTGGATAAAACACTCGGTGTTCAAAATTGAGCAAAAATGCAGAGTTGATGCAACAGCTGCTCAGTTCATCGTAATGATTGAAGAGTGATTCCACGACGCAACAATTTAGGCAAAATTCGCGCAATTCTATGACAGTCGTCGCTTCACCGTTAAACATCCGCCGACAATACCTGCAATAGCGAGCCACTTCATCACGCATTATTTCCCTATATGGCTGGAGTCCAAGTGTAGTTTCCAGTGCATGACAGCGGTGAGCGACTGTGCTTCAGTCTGACTGGGCAGAATGAGCTGAGCTCAGCTTGCATTTACTCTGGACAGAGCAGCTCTTCGGGCCAGACCAGAGTCTATGCCAGAATAGACCCTTCCCCTCATCACTCCACCCTGACAAACAACAATTTTAACAACTTTATTTGTTGCTTGTTTTATGACCATACATATCAGCCCTATTGGAACCTAGCATGACTTCAAACCATTAACACTATATTTAGAAATGGAAGTCTGGGCGTGTAAAAGCAATGAAACAAACAGATGTCACAGAATACACGGAATAGATTTGCAATCTAAACTGCAGCAGTTTTTAAAGAAAATTATTTATGTAACAAATTACATTCAATACAGGTTTTTTTTATGGAAAGAAGCAGCTAGGCTAAACAAAAACGATAAGAAAGAAAGAAAGAAAGAAAGAAAGAAAGAAAGAAAGAAAGAAAG
>CAIGQZ010032553.1:6564820-6574930 GCA_903798205.1 Danio tinwini | reverse complement strand
AAGAAAGAAAGAAAGAAAGAAAGAAAGAAAGAAAGAAAGAAAGAAAGAAAGAAAGAAAGAAAGAAAGAAAGAAAGAAAAAGAAAGAAAATATAAAATAATTTTCAGTGTTTCACATTTTAAACATCAGATATGATATTTTATTACCATGCAAATAATGCAAAACTTGTTATGCATCATTACGTTTATTATAGTTACTGAAATGGCATAAAGTTATAGACATTATCATCATCATCATCATCATCATCAGTATGAAGGAAACAATGCAGCTTACACATGTTTAATTACATGCTAGTTCAGCATCCAAGGTTGAATAGAAAACTCAGACTAGGCTGTTGAGTGCATAGGTGAACCTACAAGTGCATAGTTTAAAGGGATTTCACAATAAAAACCTGTTTTACTATAGAAATGCCTATACCATAAAGCTGGATTGGCTGGTTAGCCAGACACATTTCCTGATCTTATATTTCCTTATCTTAAAATTGGATAATTTAGAAGGATGTAGTATGGATCGGTCTGAATAATAATACATTTGCATTCATAAAATTCATAAATGCACAGCACAATTCCTAAACTCAAAACACAATTCATCAATTCAAAAGTAAAACGCAAAAATATTTCCCAAATGCTTATACATATGCATCTACATAAATAAATTTAAAATGTTCACACAATTATGTATATATGAAGTTATTGGATGACTTTCCTCATGGATGTTATGAATTATGTTAGATTTAATTAAATTAAATAAAAAAAACTTTATTGGTCCCCTAGGGGCAATTCAAGACATATGGAGCAGCAACAAAAGTAAACAGTATTGTTAACACACAAAACACAATATAAAATTAAATAAATGACAATAACAACAATAAATACAGACAAATAAATTAATAAAAAAAACTAAAATGCATCTAAAATACATACTGAAATTTGTTACAGTTTGAAAGTGTTACTTCTGGAATTTAAAAGCAGAATGGCTTTAGGAACAAAAGTGGCTCTTCTTCTCTGAGTTCTACACACAATGCAACGAAGACGTCTTCCAGAGGGGAGCAGCTCAAATGCTGAATGGAGAATATGTGAGTGGTCCTTAATAATCTTGCTTGCTAATCTAAGAGTCTGTAGATCACATATGCCTGAAAGAGATCTAACAGGCAATCCAATAATCCTAAAACACACTGTAACCACACTTTGTAGCCGATTTCTATTCTGTAAATTAATAGAATGGAACCAACAATACTCTCAATGAAAGAATAATAAAAGAACAACAAAATGTCTTTACAGACTCCAAAGGAGCTGAGTTTCCTCATAAGATACTGCCGCTGCTGGCACCTATTGAGAATCTCCTCAGTGTTAGAATTCAATTTCAGCTGGCAGTCAAAAATGGTTTCCAAGTATTTATACTCCTCAACTAGCTCAACAGGTTTTCCATGAATGTAAGTGGTAACTGCTGTAGCCAGATCCCTCTGCTTACTAGAACCATCTCGTTGGTTTTAGTTACATTCAAGATAAGCTGTGAGTAGTCACACCACTCCACAAACTCCTGTAAAACAGGTCCATGACTTTGAGACGAATCCGATAACAGGGACACAAGAACTGTGTCATCAGCATATTTAACCAGATGGCTGTCAGGCAAAGTAGATCGGCAATCGTCAGTATACAAGATAAATAGCAGGGGTGACAGCACACAGCCCTGAGGGGAGCCAGTGGAGGTTTAACAAAGACTAGAGAAAACATTGTTGACAAAAAGTCTCTGTGACCTATTGGTCAAAAAGTCCAATATCCACATAATTAGTAAGTGGTCCAGATGAAAACGAGAGGAGAGTTTAGTGGCCAAAATATAAGGCTGCAAGGTATTAAATGCTGAAGAAAAGTTCGCAAATAGAAGTCTGACTGAAGTACCCGAGGGCTCCAAGTGTTTGTGAATACTGTCTGTAATAAACATTTTTGCATCAGCAACACCTCTACCTGCACGGTATGCAAACTGAAGTGGATCCATCAAAGAATTAGCTGCTTTGATAATGTGATGTTTTATGATCCTCTCCATAGCTTTCATCACTAAGGATGTGAGAGCCACAGGCAGTAAATCAATTAGTTCTTTGGTCTTACTTTTTTTAGGGATCGGAATAATTGTTGAATGTTTCCACAGTTGGGGGACTGTGCTACTGTCCATGGAGCTCTGGAATAAAATTCGAAACACATCCTCCAGCTGCTGAGCACATTGCCTCAAGATACGGCCATTAATATTGTCTAAGCCAGGTGAACTCCTCTCTCTTGTTTTCCTGAAGGCTCCCACTACATCTTGTAAGCTAAAAGTAAATACAGAGTTGTCAGGTTTGAGTCTAGATCTTAGCAACTCAAGCTGAGAGGAATTATCTGACTCAAATCTGGAGTAAAAGGAGTTAAGATCATCAGTAAGAGAAGAAAGACTGCTACCCTCCACCCTAATAATTCTAGGGTAACTGGAAGCAATGTTAATGGAGGCCATATTTTTAAGGCCCTGCCAAGCTGAGCGAAGATCTGCACCAGTGAATTTCTGCTCCACTTTGTCCTTAAACTTCCGTTTTGCAATTTTTATGGCCCTCTTGACCTGTTTATTAACCATTTTTTTTCTCCAAATCAGAGCCAGTGAAAAAAAATCCTCTTCTTCTTATTCAAGGTTTCCTTAAGCTCCTAGTGATCCAAGGTTTATTATTAGGAAAGATAGTAACTATTTTTGATGGAACAATGTTATCAACACAAAAAGAAATATATAATGAAACTTTGTCTACCTGCTCATCAATATTTGCAGATGTAGAAAGAAGGCTGTCCCAATCGGTGGATTCAAAGCATCCTTGTAAAGATTGGATACTCTCCAGTGTCCACTGTTTGATGCTTTAGTAACCCTTGAAGTCCTCCTAACAACTGGTATATATGCAGGACCAAGCAAACCTGTATGATGGTCAGCAGAGCCAAGAGGAGGAAAGGAAATGGCTCTATATGCATCCGGAACAGAACCATAGCATTTATCTAATATTTTCCCCAAGCGGGTAGCACATTTGACATACTGTTGAAAACCTTATCAGGACAGCAATGATTAAAATCTCCCAGGATGAGCTTTGGAGAGTCTGGTGATAATTGATCTATTTTATTTAAAGTGTATGTGATATGCTCAATAGCTGTATTTGCATTGGCTTTGGGATGAATATAAACCAGGATGACAAAAAGTTGAGGAAATTCTCTGGGGAGGTAAAAAGGGCGGAGAGAGACAGCCAGAAGCTTGATGTCAGGGGTACATAGTTTCTCCCTCACTATGACTGTAGAACACCAGTAAGTGTTTACATATAAACACACGCCACCGCCGTGCAGCTTCCCTGTGAGTGAACTATCCCGATCCAAACATAAAGGAGAACCAAAACCATCTATATGCAGCATGTCATCATCATCGTTACTGTTCAACCATGTTTCCGTGAATGCCAGAATAGAAGCAGTTCTGTATTCATGCATGTAATAAACATTGGCTTGCAACTCATCTGTTTTATTACGGAGAGATTGTACATTAGCCATAATGATAGACGGTAGCGCACATTGTTTTCTCATCTCCCGTTTTAATCTGGCTCTAACACCTCCCTTCTTTCTTCCCCTTCTGTTTACCTTAGCTCTGTTGTTATCGAAGTTATGTAGATTGGATGAATCGATGCGTATTTCCTTAGGACATCTATCAGAAAAGACCGAATCCATTAGGTAGTCTCTGGTGTATGTGAGCCGTGAATTATCAGGCAGATCCTTAATCACTGCAAACACTGACTCACAGAAAAGCATCCACTGCAAGCATATCACCAGCCAAATAAATCCACCGATATCCATAGCGTGTATATCCAGTAGGGGAAGAAAGCCAATCAGTTAAATGCAATAGTCCATAAAAACATGAATAATCAAAGTAAAAAAAGATGACTAAACAATAACCAGTTTATGTTACAAAAGAAAACGCTAAAACGTCCACTCAAAGCAAACACAACATATAACATTAAATAATTAAAGAAAGACAAAAATAACAACAAAAAAAAAACAACAAAAACAAATAAAAAGTGCTGCTCAACAAGCCAACCAGTCGACTGCATGAGCAGCGGCCCGGAAGTCCTGTCACCAATAAACAGGCTAATGCCTGTTTTTATGAATTAGATTAGATGAATAGATGTCATCTATCAGAATAGATGTATTTATGAATCACCGAATGTGCATTTGAAAATACTCACACGAGCACAGAGTCCTTTGAATTTGTGTGCAATGTTTTTGAGACCTTCCTGGCAGGACACGATTCGTACACTAATTTTGTTTGAAGGATATTCTGTTTAGCCAATCGGAATTTGCGGTGAGTTTTTAATCCACCAATCAAAACACATCTTACTGAACGAAGTGAAGCACCACCATTTAATTATTGTTATTTAATATGAAATGAAATACATTGTTTTAGTAGTATTTTTAGACATTAGTCAAAAATGAAATAAGCCGAGTAACGTTATCAGTAATATCGAGTACGATTATCTTTATGCCATTCACAAACATTGATTCAAATGAATCGCTTAAATAAACGACTCGTTTAGTAATGCGATCACTTGCTGCCACCTGCTGGCATTTTCAGAATGTCATTTTGTCGATCACCTCTGTGATCAGAAAATTATGTTTGAATTGAATTCCATGAATTTTGCCGCTTTAATTGTTATAATGCATTTATTATCTAATTATCTTTTAAAGGCAGATACATTACCTCTTATGCAGCACAATAATGCTAGAAATCACTTATTAAATTGTTATCATCCTGTTATTCTGATATATTGCTAAATTTAGCTTTAAAGATATCACTCTTCTTAGAGTCAAGGGACAAAATCTAAACTGTTTTTACACTGTTTATAAAAAAGTATGTACCTTATTTTACAGCCTTAACCCTAAATATTGCTTGCTTGATTGATTATCAATCCAGTATAACTCATACACTTATACAATTCTTACACATTCTGTAGTATTCCCTTTCAGTTTGTTCACAGCATGGTTACAGCAGTTTAAGACATCTGGCATTAATCAAAGTCTATATATAGAAGACAATGTTTACCATGACTAGCTCAGCTGTACAATTGAAGGCAAAAATAATAGCCCCACATTTTCACCATATTTCCTATTATATATACATATATTGGGGAAAGTCTTATTTCAAAAGTGGTATCTGAATATTATCTTCTAAATTAGTAAAACAGTGTGTACAGTGTATTATATTGTCAATTAAATATGTTGAAAGCATATTCTCTCTGTAAAATAGCATTTGGAAAATAAAAAACTCATTGAAATGAATGAAAATTTCAAAGAAAAAGGCTAATAGTTTTGTCGTTGACTGTGCTGTATGTAAATACAATTATCTTATTCTAAAGTAAGCTTATTTCATAATTTATTTCATCTAGATCATAAAAAAATACATTTAAATTTTTCATTATTATTATTATTTTTTTAAATAAAAAATAAAATCACACTGCATCTATTTGGCTTTTTAGTAGCAAATCAAGTAAAGCAAGTCCAGTCCCCTGAAAAGTGTGGATCTGTCAATGTCAAGTAGTTTGAACTATGGCTCAAACTATTGTTTTTCATTATTTTATTTTATTTAAAATCTGTGCTAAACTTTGTTTGCATGTAGTCCCAGTGGAGCCCATAAGAAAAATAATCACTCTTAGAGATTAAAAAAAGATGTGTGTAATGTCATTCAAAACCTTACAAACTCTAAACCCACTTCTTGCTTTGATTCCTATTAGTTGTTTATTCTAACCTGTCCCACAAAAGAAAAACCTGTTTCCATGGCAGTCAAATGTAAATATGTCACACAACTGACTGTCAGTTGCCAAGCACCTAGAAGTAAGATTCTAACTACATTGTTTCACAAAGCTCATGTTTGAAATGTCAGGTTAACAGCTCAAAGGCGGTGGCTAGTGAACTTTTCCTAGGTATATAAAAACAAATCTAAAAATTTTATTTTGTATTCATGATCCTTTTTATGAAAAAAAAATCAAAAATGCAAACTCATTATGAAATATATGTTTTCTCCAGTACACTGAAAAAAATTTATTTAGGCCACTATTAAATTAAACATAATTTAATTTTGTTAATTTAAAACAATTTAATTTAGTTGTTGATTTTAATACATGTTTTTAATTGGTTTTAAGTAAATTAAATGCGTTTTGAACCAAGCTAAAATAATTAATTAAAGTCGATTAAAACAAATTATGTTGGTTGTGTGCGCATGCGCATTAATGCTCCGTTGCCTCAGCGCCAAAGCCCAAAGGAAGAAAGTTTACACTCCAGAATCCAGTCATGTGGAAGCACAACACCAGACCCATTTGCACAGCAAGTCACATTTTATATTATACCAGACTGTTTATTAAAAAATATATACATTGTTGACTGCATAAAAGAGGCTTTTAGTGAACTTAAAAATGTCAAATATGATAAATACTTAAATAAGCATATCTTATATGCAAGGACACTGTCAAAATTCGCCATTCCAACCGAAAAAAGTTATGTCAACTTACTAACTGTTAGCTTAGCCCTTTATGAATTTACTGTGGCTTCTACTATAACCTCCCCAGCCCCGCGCCTCTCCCTTCAACACCCTCCTGGGTCCTTACTTTCAACCGCGAAACCCTCCGCCTAGAGTTAAGCATTCATTAGGTTGTTCAATTGTAAAATAAAAAAATGCTTTGTGTCTTGTCTGACACCCACTTTTTGTCGTATCCAACACTATCTCACGGCAATTCGTAACTTTTTGATTTAGTGGCGAAAGCCGAAGTCACACTAGAGTTTAAGTTTGCGAAATTCTGTCGTACGGCGCTGCGAAAAGGGGCGGGATTAAACAAGATGAATAGACATTTAAAAAAGGGAGCGATTGCTCCATGTTTTAAATTTCTGTTCAGAGAGGTATTGTTTTGATCCTGGATTGGTCTCACACAGTCAAGTGATGCGAAACTCCGACGCATGACCCTGCGTTTCCGGTCTGGTCTTTAAGCCGCGGTCACACTGGGCTTTTCTCCCCATAGACTTCCATTCATACGCTCGCAAATGCGTCAGACCGAAAACGCAGGGTCATGCGTCAGAGTTTCGCAGGTTGCTGCGGTGCAAAGTTCAAGCTTGGCGTGAGACCAATCCAGGATCAAAACATGACCTCTCTGAACAGAAATTTAAAACATGGAGCAATCGCTCGCTTTTTTAAATGTTTATTCATCTTGTTTAATCCCGCCCCTTTTCACAGCGCCGTATGACAGAATTTCGCGAGCTCAAACTCTAGTGTGACTTCGGCTTAATTCGTATGAATTTGTATGATCTAATTCGTACAAATTAGTGCAATTTGCTCATCACCCAATGAGGGTTGGGGTTAGGGGTGGGGTTAGGTGCCACGCCTCCTTTTTAAAATTGAATTCTTACGAATTAGGCACTAAACTGACAAAACATAAAATACTTACGTTTCCTCGTGAGATCAGGCTGTCGTATGACATGCAAGCAGTGAAGACCACTGATTTGAAAGAAATCAGACTTTAAAGGGTTAATTCACACAAAAATGAAAATTTCCCATTAATTTACTCACCCACAGGAAGGCTTTCTTTTTTCTGTAGAACATTAAAGAACATTTTGCTAAAAATCTTCTTTAATGTTATACTGGCGAAAAAAGTGATGATTTTATAATGGCGGAAGCACTTGAGCTGGCTTATTGAAAATGAAAAGTCCCTTTGCATATTCTCTATTAATGCAAATATGTTCACAATGGAAAACCTACCTATTTTCTATCCTTACTGGCGTTGTGGGTAAAAAATCTTGAACTAATAATATTAATCACATGTTCAGCGATAGGCACAGTAAGTAATGTATCTAAATGTTTCCTAACAATTAATCAGTAATCAATATATTGATTAAAAAGTTGCTCATTGTTGTCAAGTCTTAAACTTAAATTAATAATAATCATGTGCTTACTTTCATTTGAGGTACTGGACAACAACACATTTCCTTTGCTGAGTTCCCTGGTCTGTGGTTTAAAGACATTTTCTGTCCAGTCCTGCAGGTTGATTATTCCATCAATTTTTATAGTAAGTAATTGTGGATTATTCATTACCACTCATTACAGTAAACATTCTGTTGACTTCATATGTTCTCTTTAAGATCTGAATACTCCTTAAAGAGATCTGAATACTCCTTAAAGAGATTATTCACCCAAAAATGGAAATTTACTCACTATTCACTTACTATCAAGTGGTTCCGAACCTTTATGAGTTTCCTTTTATCTGTTGAACACAAAAGAAAATGTTTTAAAGAATGTTATAAACCAGTAACCATTGACTTTCATAGTAGAACAAAAAACATATGGAAATCAAAGGTTTTCGGGACAATAAATTATCAGCTGTACAACCAGGGCTCTCTGTCAAGCAGAGGAACCCACTCTATTGTCCCTTTAGTCAAGAGAGTCACAACCGCTTGTTCCACAACCAGAGCCTATTCTGACTTCTCTGTTGCATGAAAAACTTTCGAATTGTGGAGGACGGCACAGGCATTCAGCAAGTCAACATAAAGACGTAATACAAACAAGAGGTGCTGTATACTTATACAAGGGAACTGTTAGTGCTCAGAGAAATAACAGAAATAACAGCTAGAGTAAGGAGAAAGAGATTTGGTTTTTTATGTGCTCAAGTGTTCTTGAAATAGATAGGTTTTCAATTGTCGCTTAACGATGTCAGTGAATCAGCTGTCCATGTGGAAATAGGAAGATCATTCAAACAGTGAGGAGCACCTAATAAAAATGCAAATAATGCACTGTTTAATGGCATAGGAGTTGATTTTGATCTCTCTCTCTCCTCTCTCTCTCTCTCTCTTTCTCTCTCTCTCTATTGTGCCATGTCATGTGATTCCTGTGTTCCTATTGTTTCTTTTGTTCTTATGCCTGTAATCCGTGTTTCCATAATTTCCTCTGTGTTTGATCACCTGTCTATATTTCCCTAGTTCATTGTCTTGTCTCATCCTACCTCTGTCTCCATCACCTGTCCTTGTTCTACACATTTCCATGTTCCCTGACGTTGGATATGAAACACTATCAGTAAAGTAGTCTCTCAATTTAATCATTGTTTTCAAAATTACAGATCAGACTCTACCTCATATGTAAGAATTAAATGGGAGAAAGAAGGAAGGAGTAGTATAACAGAAGATGATTGGTTAGAAACATGTAATTCCCAATGGCAAACTACAGGCTCACACCAATGGAGACTATTTGCCTGGAAGAACATCATTCGTTTCTTTATAACTCCTACACAAAAAAAGCCACGATAAAGTGAGAACAGGGTGTTGGAGGCATTGTGGTTTGGAACTGGCTAATCATCATCATATATTCTGGGCATGTCCAATTTTTCACCTGTTGTCACCTGTTTTGGAGGGAAATACACAAGACATTGGAGGCCATATTGAAGATTGAGACTCAGTTTAATTTTTTTCGGTTCTATATTTGGGAATTTTTGAGTTGCATGAGGCTAGAGACACGTATTTATGGAGAATAATTCTGGTCGCTGCCAAGAAGGCTATTACACATAAATGGCTTGTTCTTACCCCTCCAACTTTACAAGAATGGAAAGCAATTGTTGTAGAAATCTGGAAGATGGAAACTTTTACTTTCTCTCTAAAACAAAAAAAAAAACAACAGAAAGGGGCTATTCTATGGAGCAAGTGGAAAGAATTTTTGGACTTTTTGATATTAATCAGTGCTGATGTATATATGTATGCACACATGTATGTGTATACAGTATTGTATGTAACCATGCAAGACCACTCTTACAATGTTCTGTACCCTGCTGTTTTTGTTCAATATTTATATTTTTAATTTTTCTTCTTTTTTCTTTTTTCTCCTCCTTAAATGGTATTGTTAACTCTCGGATATTGTATGAGTATTATTTCTCAGTATTATTTTCTGAAAAAAAAAGAAAACCAGTCAATGTTTACAGTTTTTTTTTAATACTGTATATGTATTTGTAGCTATATTTGTGTGCGCGCGCATGCGTGTGTGTCTGTGTATGTGTTTGTGTGTGTGTGTGTGTGTGTGTGTGTGTGTGTGTGTGTGTGTGTGT
>CAIGQZ010032553.1:6541431-6557834 GCA_903798205.1 Danio tinwini | reverse complement strand
ATTATTATTATTATTATTATTATTATTATTATTATTATTATTATTATAGTAGTAGTAGTGTTTAGCTTGATTTCATGAGGAAACTTGACTATTTTATGATTCGGCAATTTAGTGGCATACAAAATTTCAGTGGTAAAACGTTTTTTAAAAGAAGGCAAGGCACCAAACCCCACCCCTAAACACAATCATCACTGGGGAGTGAGATCATACAAATTAGCCACTAAATTGAATCGAGGGGGAAAGTGGCTTAGTGGTAAGCATGGTTGCCTCATAGCAAGACAATCCAATAGTATGTGAATGCTGCCTTTATGATGCTTTAACATGACATCTTACCATTGTCTTGAGATACATTAGATAAGAGTGTGCCAACCCTTGTATTTTTGATTAAGTTGTTAGTTAGTATAGCGTAGGTAGGACATCACTGATGTTTTGTCTTTTGTTTTCTAGACTAGATTTGAGGGAATTTTGATATAGTCTAGTAAGATTGTTTTGATTTAGATTTTTTTTCTTTAGCACCACTCATTGCTCCTTGTTTATTTATTGTTTCTGAGATTGTTATTATTTTACATACTTCACTTACCAATTCACCACACATTTACATTTAATTTAAATAAATCATCTTTGTACAGCAGTTCTTGTTTCCCAATAATTGCATTGAGTGTCTGTTTTACCGAAACCCTAATTCAAGCGTGCAGCCTCAATTTCCCTACACTGGCCAGGGGTCTGTTTCAGTAAGAAGGTTCAACTAACTTGGAGTTTAAACTTGAACTCTGAGTTGATTTACTGAGAGATTAAAAACTCAGAGTTTTCGGTTTTAGAATAGCTGATCTGAGTTAGGTCAATCTACTTTGAGTAAACTAACTCAGAGTTAAGCACACACACCGGGACTATATAAAGGCATTATCAATGGAGTGCAGATATTACGAGTCACCATGGCAACATCTGAAAAAAGAGATAAGCATTTCTTTCTCCAGCTGAACTTGATGTGCTCATGCAAAGTTATAGCAAATATGACCATATATTTAAAAAAAAGTAACACCGCGAATCAGTGAGACAGAGACAGTTAGCGTGGGAAAACATAGCTGCTCAAGTTAATGCATAAGTTTATTCATTCATTCATTTTCTTTTCAGCTTAGTCCCTTTATTACTCCAGGGTCGCCACAGCAGAATGAACCGCCAACTTATCCAGCACATGTTTTACGCAACGGATGCCCTTCCAGCTGCAACCCATATCTGGGAAATGCATAAGTTTACATTTAAAATATTTAAATATTTAAGTATAATAAAAAAGTAATGTAATGTGTGACGTTTATTAACTTTTCACTTGAAAAAATGGGGATTTAGTCGTGATTTTGAAATTATTTCAGATGACATTGCATTAAATTACATAAAATAGACTACGGCATAGTTTCTACAACAAATCGTCACCTTAGAATTATACGGTTCTATCTGACATTTTTGTCAAAATTGAGTTATTGACATATTCTTATTAAGTGATGTTTTATAAACAAATTTCAGGAGGAGCACGTGCAGATGTTTCAGAAATTCATTAAGTCATTGACAATCATTCTATTATCCAATCAGTATTTGACCTAACCCCCATAAATACCAAAATTGTCCTACCTGCATTATCTCACGACTTTAGCATCCCTCCACCACCCCAACACCCCACTTCTTAAACATTATCTACCCGGGGGGAGCGTTCTGGGGCCGGGCTAGACACTTCGCTCGAACCCCAACTCCTTTCTGTTCCCCGATATGGGGAATAACACGAGTTGGGGTGTCTTCCCCGAGCTCAGAGCCCTCTTCCTGGACAGCACGCCAAATATGCTTTAATTCTTAAACTTCTTTAAGTGCGAACTCGTGAAATGAAAACTCATTTACATTGTGGGATGTTTTTTATAGGTTGTTTACATTTTAAGCCTTTTTATTTAAAAAACAAATGTTACACACCTACTGTTTGCTATATGAAATGCAAAAACTTTGAAGCGCAATATCTCAAAATCATTCAGAATGCAGATAGAACCTTATAATTCCAAGGTGATGAAATTTGACAAAACAAGAATGCATATAAGTTTAACTTAATGTTTAGTGGAAATGTTTAATTTAAGGTTCTCACTTTCACACACGTTGATCAGTTTAAGATAACATTTCTAAAATTAAGTTTTTAATAGATTTAAAAGTGCACTTGTGTGTCTGCCTTTATTATTGATCAAGTGGTGGATGTTGGTATGACATTTAGAATGTAGGCAGTATTAAAAATTTGTTTTTAGAACGAGTAATAATCCCATTAATCTATTTATAGTACATTTCCCTGTTGAAAGTCATTGAATTTAAGCTAATTATTCATTAAAAAAGGACAAGCCATTCTCGTACATGACTTTGTTCTTTGTGCGACTGAAATGTAGGTAATAGCTATGTTTCCATCCAAAAATGCCAATACAATTTATGTGCAAAAGTGGAATATCGCAAAAGATATGTGAATAAAGCAGCGTTTCAATCCAAACAATCAATGAGAACAAGATCGACACTTCCCGATTCACTGACAAAAGTTTATCCTATTTAGTCATGCGCATATGTTTTTTATGCCAATTTTCAAAAGTTATGTGCATCCTGGTGTTTCCATCAACCATTTTTTAATGCACATTCAAAATGCGCATAAAAATGGGGGGGGGGGGGGTCACCCAGTCAGCTCCAACTTTTTTTGTTTTTTTATTAATTTCAAGAAACTGCATAATACAACTTAGAATACAGTAAAATATAACAGTTCTTTTACATAATAATCACATTAGATACACAAGATAAAGAGCAAAACCAAAATAAAATGCATATTAAAAAGTTAGGAGAAATAAAGCAATAAAAAGGAAATAAAAAGAGAAATATTCAAGTAGCATGAAAGATCTCATCATGTTTGCTCAAGAAAGAAGCACATTTCTTATTTTCAATTAATCTAAGTGATTTAATTAAATGTTCTATTTCACATAAGAATTCTATAAAGATTGGACTTTTTTAAGGAACCTCTGTTTGTGTAAGTTAAATTTCCCAGCAAATATAAGAAAGTTCACAGTGGCTTCTAACGATTTGTTTTTGGTTTTCAAAATAACAAATGACGTCCTTAAGGTGCAAACTACCACTCATATTAACCTTGGAAAAGCAATATGAACTTAAAAAAAACTTAAATCATTCCAAAACAATGATGATACATTGCATGAAAAAAAAAAAAACAAGTGACAAATATCTTCCCACTCATTCTTACAAAATGTGCAAATATCAGTAACATCACAATATTTGGATAAGAGTGCATTTTATTTCATTTAAAGAATTTGGAGCTTAACATACTATTTAAACTCATTACTTATCTGAGTTATATATTTTTATATTTGTTGTAGGTAAGATCCATTTTGGTTTGCCTGAGAGTCAAGGGAGTATAGGTTTCTATAAAATTCTGAAATAAAATTTCCAATTTCCTCAGGATTTTTAGATAAAGAATTATTTATTTGTAAAGCAGAAATACTCTTCCTTTTAAAATTTCTTTTCTCAAGTGAGAAAAAGAAGCTTGTATTTTTCTCTCCTTGCTCAATCCACTTTGCTCTGGATCTAACGAAGGCACCCTTAACAATTTCTATATACAACTGGTCTAATTCTAATTGATAGGATTTTAACTGAGTAATTTCTTGAACAGAGAGATTCTCTTTTCTAATCAAGGCATTTATATTATTTAATAAACTAGCTTCTACTAGCATTAACCAATCTTAAGGCTTTAGATTTGTTTATAGCTAGAGCTCTAGCTTTAAATTTAAAATAATCCCAATTAGCAGCAGGTGACTTGCTCATGCTTTTTGAGAATATTTCATTAGTTAAATAATTAAATTGATTATTCAAAATGTTATCGTTTAACAAATTATTATTTAATTTCCAATAACCACGTACAGTATTTTCCTTGCGATTCATTTGCAAAACTAGTCTAATTACTAAGTGATCAGAAAATGGAGCATATTGGTGACTTACATCAGATACAAATTGTAACAACTGTTGAGAAATAAGCAAAAAATCTATTCTAGATTTAGAAGTTTGCAGATTATTACTCCAAGTATATTCCTTCACACAAGAATGAAAATGTCACCAAGCATCTGCTATATAAAGATAATCACATAAAGTATATATAATGTCATTACTGTGACTCATTTTGGGGGGGGGTATTGGTCAGATGAGTTATCTAAAACCTCATTAAAGTCTCCAGCAAATATAACAAAGGCCTGTTGATATTTATTTTTTAAAGCTTCAATTTTTATTTGTAATAATGAAATAAGAGCTTTGTTGACAGAAGTTAAATTGTGGCCATATATATTAACTATTATAAAGACTGCATTATCAAGTTTAGTGACAAGAATAACCCATCTACCCTCTGTAGAGGCCAGAGATTCAACAATATCTCCTTTAAATTTATTGATCAGAGTGATAACACCTGCTGAATGATTAAACCTATGAGCCATGACTAAAATAGGCCTCATCACCCCACTGTGATTTCCAAAAACGAACATCATTCTCACAAGAATGGGTTTCTTGTAGAAGTATTAAGTCAGCATTCATTTTCCTACAACATAAAAATAAAGCTTTTCTTTTTGTAAGATCTCCCAAGCCACGGGTATTTAATGAGACAATACTCAAAGAGTTAAACTCAAAGTTTTGCACTTTCATATTTAAAGAAATAAAATTACTAGAAAAAGAGATAAAAAAAAAACTAGAATAAATTTGAATGCAAATAGAACAAAATTAACAATGCACACTTCTTGAACTTACCGCTGTAAACGGCAAAGAGGGGGATAAAGCTAACATGAACCTTAGCCAGTAGTGCAATTAGGCCTACTTACTTAATTACTTAAAATAAAGTCATAACAGTCAATGGGGGAACAAGAAGAGTGTCAGACTCTATATAACGTTAGTTATTCTTCAATTAGAGAATGTTTAGATAACTCAAAAGTTACGTTCGGCTACATATGCTACGTTAAGTTTTTAGGGGATATGTTCAAGCTTTTTTCCATTCCACAAAACCTTTTTCCCTTCCTCACGAGCCTTCTTGACTTGATGCCATAACTTGGCTCTAGCATCCACATCCTGTTTGATTAACACCTCCTTGATGGAAATTTTGTTTTCCGCTAGATAGCGAGAGACTTTTGCAGCTCGCCATACAATGTCCCTGTAGGTACGCATGGTAAAACGCATTACGATGTTACGAGGTGCTCCGTCAGATCTCCTTAGCCCCAGGCGGTGAGCCACATCAAATACATCTTCCATCTTGTCTTGTATACCAGGAACTACCTGTTTTAGGATGCTGATCGTCACGCTTTTCATGTCTTCTCCGCCGCGCTCTGGAACCCTTTGTAACTTGAGATTCCATCGCCAGGAATACCGCTGCATTTCGTCAAAGTTTTCTTTTAGATGTAGGTTTGCTGCTTGCAATTATTTATTCTCCTTTTCAATTTGAGCTATTCTTACACCATGCGTCTTGATCTCTTCACTCATGTGGGAGACTTTTTCAGACAATTTATCAAGTTTTCCTCAGGAGACTGCAACCGTATTATCGATGGAAATCACCTTGTCGTGCGCTTCATCCATTTTAGCAGTTAGCTTCTGAATCAAGTCAAGGAGTGATTTCATCCATACCTTTTGACCTCGTGGGATTCTTGGATGGAGTAGAACAAATAGGCTTTGCAAAAACCTCTTCATTGGCACACATTTCTCTCAAGATCGATATTCTCCATGTTTGCAAACTCCATGCTCCCTTATAGTATAATATAGCACTTTCCTGAAGGGACAAATCTTTCTTGTTTTTCCCCATTGTCACATCAGAGATTAAGTAATGTCAGTGAAAATAATCAAAAACACATATGCTATCAAAATTAAGACGTTACATGCTAAATAACCATTTTATCAACTTTAAACTCCTCATATTTTTAAGCGATAAACAACATCTGAGCTGTCTGAACTGGTGCAGATTGTAAACTTAGTCCATTTAAGTTGAAGTAATATAAAATAACCTTCAACACCGAGTCCAAAACTCTTTTCAAATGAGTAGAATTAACTTTAAGTAAATTTTGAGTTAACTGCACTCATTTCATTTGATAAAGTTGACTGTTGGGTTTTACAGTGTATTTAAATTATTCAGAGCTTTATACAACAATATAGGAACTTTGAGAGTATAAATACAGCATACACACCATTGCTTTGCCATTACTATAACCAATGAAAATGTAAGTCACTCTTGTTAATTTTGATCTTCTTTGCATGTATATACAGTAGTTCTGACAACAACCAATACACTCTCAGAAATAAAGGTATACAGGAAACAGGTCGTGTTCCTTTCATATCATAGTTGAAATGCAACAAAAAAACATTTATGTGGGATAATATAATTATATATCATAATGATAAAAAATATATTACACTACATGAATATATCAACTAGAATGTAAGTGTTAAATATATCAAACAGCCCATACTGTACAAAGAAAGAGACAGCATCACAAGCTGAACACAGCAGTAAAACAACCATACTTCCTTATTTGCAGAAGACATAAACATACAGAAGTGCATGAAAACTTTCAGAAGGAATGGTAACCATAAAAACGGAGGTAGCAACCCCATAAAAATACCTGTTGATATAACATCAGTGCAGATGTGTCAACTAAACTCATGAAATGAATTATTATTTTTACATTTACAACATGTTTAAAAACATGTTGTAAATGAATCATGTGTTGAAGACTCGTGCTTTAGGTCACTACTGACATCAAAAACGCAAGGCAAAACCAAACGAGTTGAATGCAAGTGTGCGCGACACCGAGAGCGTGCGAAAGAGGCCCTAGTCTTATCTCCGCAGTTTGCCGTCGATGGCTGATATCACTTCTCCGTGGTGTTTTGACACAAAAATATGCGTCCAAATTTAGGGGGGTCAGAGGGCTTGTTGACACTGGGGCACCTCCTAGAACCGCCATTGGTAATCAATGGAGACTTGAAGCAGGTGTGTGTGTGTTGCATGACAGGACTTGTAGTTCATATTGAGACAGGATTGTAGTCCGTGTAAATGTGAATGTTCTTCAGCGATATATGAAGGTTAGATCGCTAGTGATCGTGACAGTCAAAAAAGTTTAGACAATTAATTTATATCTAATAAACAATACCTGTCAAAAGTTTGGGGTCAGTTCGATTTTTAAATGTTTTAAAATACGCTTATCCTGCTCACCAAGGCTGCATTTATAAATTGTAAAAATGTGTAATAATATTGCACAATAAAATAACTGTTCAAAGTAGTTTATTATTTAATTGTATAATTTATTCAGTGATTTTTAATGATGAATTTTCAGCTTCATTACTCCAGTCTTCAGAGTCACATGATGTTTTAGAAATCACTCTAATATTAATTATTTTTATTGTTGTTTTTATTATTATTATTGTTATTATAATTATTATTATTATTATTAGTGGTAATAGTAATAAAAGCAATGACTGGTGTAATAATTTCATTTGAAACTACATACAATAAGAAAGCAGTTATTTACATTTTTAAGAAATAACTTTTGACTGGTAGTGTATACTTTAAGTTTGTCAGGTAAAGGTAAGAAGGCATTTTTGGAGCTGTTCACAAAGGGCACAATCTGTAATGTGACTAAGGCAAGATTATTTTCCCGCTGCCCCAAAATAAAATAGGCACAAAGTGTATAACTGGTGGCACTAAAGCACAAATAGTTGTATTGAAAACCAGTCTAGCTGCCAAAGAAAAGTGTTCTGGAAAAGTCTGTTTGATATTGCTGGTGTCTGAGAACTGAAAATGTTTTGGTAAGTCACAGCAACTGCAAAAATTTTTGAGCAAAGAATTGCAGAAAAGATGACAATCAAGAGTGAGTTTAATATTTTATTTATTTTATTGAAGTTGTTAAAATAATAGATAGTTTATGTTTCTGGTTCTGCTGCTATTCAGATTGTGTGCTCTGGGTTTCTATGTGCCAACATTAAGGTGTTTGTTCTGTGTAGTCAAAAAGCATATCATCTAAATAGTGAGATGCTCCACCTAGTGGGGAGGCATGCATTTGAAGTAATGAAGTGATTATTTGTTTTGTGCTAAGTGAAGGACAATTAATTGATGATTTGTTTACTCATTCATGCTCAGTGTGAAAGGGCATTAATAAATTTTGGGTAATGCAAGTATAAAAATGTAACTAAAAGAGAAGTTCTGTTTTGTGTGGACATTCTACCAGAAACGTACATTATCTGTCCCTGGAATAATAAAAAAAATACAGTCAATAAAAAGTAATTCATCCCAATTTTTTCTAAAATGGACTATTGGCTAATTTCTGTGAGTTCTTCTATTAAAGAATATGTCATTCATTTAGTTCTCAGATATTTTTTCTTCATTAAAAACACTTTACTATGTACAAACCCCGTCATTGTCCTCGTTTTCCTCCCAATTGTATCTACAGCTTTAATATATTTGTTATGCTAAAAAAAATGTTATTTAGGGAAAAAATGAAATAAAATCTTCACAAATAGCAAGTTTAAGTTTTTATCATTCACATCAGTTGACTAAAAGCATGGAATTATGAATAAATTCTACAAATAAATACTATTTTACACTTGTCCCCATGTCCACATGCATTGAAAGATGTAAAAAGACACACACAGTGACTGCTAGCCAGTTTTAAGGAAAACACAACACAGCGGGGTTAGTTACAGGGTGTTACAAATAAGCCACACACTGTTGGAGATTAATTAAATAAACAAAATATTTGATTAATTTTGAGAGAAACAGAAAGGGAGATCTAAGCTCTTTCTGTTATCGATTTAAGGAAGCTCTGATGTTTCATTTGGTTGCTCATTTGGTCACTAGTACTGCTGTCATCATGTTTCTTTGATTAAATACAGATTTTTTAAGTTTTGGTGTTCTTTTTAAATCCCCCTGTATAGTAATGCAAATAAACCCAAATGTATTTATCCAATAATAAACATGCTGTGCTATGTAGAAAAAAAATTGATCTAAGTACTGAGGAAATATCTACTATTTAAAGTAAACTGGATTTAAATTAATTGTGTAAAATCTGCCTTTTTAAGCATGTGTTACAACTAACCCTCTGTCTGTTGCAACTTGCCTCACAGGTAGGGTAAATAGTAACATTTTTACTCCTGGCACTTTTGGCAATACTGCACAGAAACCATAGGTCCAGTGGTCATACGATTAGTGTTCATTTGTAGAAGAGGCTTCTGTGTTGTTGGTAAAAAAAAAAAAATGGTTTGTCTATCCCCATTACTTTTTTCAATATTTGACCAAAACCAAAAAGTATTAATTTGTGCCCTGCTCTCCCCTAGGCTGTATTAGTAATTGATCACACTCATCAAAAGTTAATACATTGGGATTTTTGACTATTTCAGACACACTATACTTTCAGTTATTCGTTCATTGCAGACCAGTTGTCATATTGAGTTCAGTTGTCATCATGATCAATTCACATATCTGCACTGCTTGGGCTCACCAGCTTAATTCAAGTCAGAGGTTTGCAGGCAACTGGCAGAATTGACAGAAAAGGCAGTCCACCCAATTTTACCATGCAGCTTGCCACATAAAAAATGGTCAGTAATAAAAAGGCCACCGATGAAGTGCTCATTGCTCTATTTACTCGTGATTCTCTTTGATCCACACTGGCCGTAAAACACCAAGGGTCAACAAAAGTGTCCACACAATTTACTAGTCATAATGATGATCAGTAGAATTTAAAACAACTAAAATATTTTTAATTAATTAAACATTTTATTTGTCAGGTAAAATTGCATTATGCCAATTACATAAAACAGTCAGAAACACAGTTCAGAGATGAAACTGTAAATTAATAACATTCATTACACGAAGATGAATCAAAGAGTTTAGAGACGCATATCTGACCAAAGAAGTGTATTGCATAAAATAAGTCTTGATGCAAAGCTCAGAGACTAAGCCACAGAAATGAGGTATCTTAGCTACAAGATCCCAATGAATTTTTTGCACCTTTTCATTAAATACTCAACTCAGAACATTTCTTTTTCTTTCATTTTCTTTTCGGCTTAGTCCTTTTATTAATCCGGGGTCACCACAGCAGAATGAACCGCCAGCACATGTTTTATGCAGCAGATGCCCATCCAGCTGCAACCTATTACTGGGAAACATCCATACACACTCATTCACACACACACTACAGACAATTTAGCCTACCCAATTCACCTATACCACATGTTTTTGGACTTGTGGGGAAAACTCACATGAACACGGAGAGACATGCAAAAACATGCAAACTCCACACAAAAACTCCAACTGACCCAGGCGAGGCTCGAACCAACAACGTTCTTGCTGTGGGGCAAACGTGTTAACCACTGTGCCACCGTGCAGCCCGACTCGGAGCAAACAATCATAAATTCAATATAGCGAAAGCTTCACCAGGACCTCTGTCTGGTCATACTGTATGTTAATCTAAAAACTAACCACTACCTGGGGTAAAAAGTTTAACTGACAAATATTTGACAGACAATTTCATACTTCAGTAGGACAGACTTTTCCCAACTTCAAATCAACAGACAATTAAATATTATAATTTAAAATTATTTTAATTGGCTTTTGGAATGAGTCTGCTGGGGGCCTTGAGAGTGGGGGGCTTGTGGTGACTATCTGACATTAACCCCCCTGCCAGTGGCAAATTATCCACAAATAATGTATTGTTTTTTCCACTCAAATAATTATGTGTAAAGCTTAGATCACTTACCAAAAAGAAAAAAAGTCTACAAATTAAAGAAAACAAGTGTACAAAAGATCTTTTCCCCTAAATAAAGCATATTATTTTTGTAGTGTTAAAGGCCTAAATTTACTGCAGACATTTTAACATTTTTACAATGTAAACTGCCATTCATAGGCTTGTAATATATCCCTGCTTGTATCATTTTTTAACTGTTACTGTGGATGGTTCAGTGAAGGATGATGTATCTGTGTCATGAACAGCAGTGGTTCTCAATCCTGGTCCTAGAGACCCCCCCCCCCCATGCATATTTTAAATGTTTCTCTTTACCATTTCAGATGTTTATTACATTTTACCAAGTGTACTGTACATCATGGGAAACAGTATGCTGCTATGATTCCAGTTTGAAAGTGCAATCAATTCAAGCCTGTTTAATACAAAAGGTAAAGTGCACAAGATGTGATTTTTTTCACAAGTGTATTGTTAAATAACCCTTCTCAGTATTGTAGTCATTGAAAATGCTACAAATAGTGGTTTAGTACATTTTTTTTATTAAGTAAAATTCAACTTTAGCTGTTTTCCATGTCCAGGGCTAGAAAGCAGTGAACAATAGGGCTGCATCCAAAATCGCCCATTACTTATGTATCTACATTTGAATTTACTACAGGACTGTTGGAAAAATATGTTCTATATGTAGTATGAATGTGAGTGGAGCTCAGACGTACTACATCCACCATTTTTCAATATCACATGACCACATGCTAGTTGCGTTGCTTCAACTTCATTCATAAATTCTCTCACGCTTATGAAAAGCTATGAATTTGGACATTCTACATGACTTGCATACTGCTTTTGGCGTACTATACGGAAGTATGCGATTCGAACACAGTTCCTTCTTGCAGCTCTCTTTTATTGAGCTGGTTATCTAAATCAGGTGTGTTAACCAAGAGCAAAATAGCTCCCGAGATTATTCATGGAGTTTATAAACAACGTCAGAACAAATAGTTTTCATATATTCATTTTACTATACTTTAAAAAGTACATTAAAGCTAAATAATTTGTATGTTCTATATAGCAGCAACATTTTAACCATTGAACATTGATAAATGTTAGCTAGGTTTATTTTAACCTATCTAGCTATGTTTGTTCATGTAAAAACAAAATAAATAAATAAATAAATAACATATATATATTTTTTAACATATATATATAAGCGTCTCTTCTTAGTCGTTACTTTGGTTTGGTGATTTGGCCATTTGACTCAAATTTTGCACTTCCGTACTTCCGTTAAGTGCGCATAGTGCGTATCCCTGATCAGTACACTGGCTACTGAAAAAAGTGCTGACTGAGACACACCCCATGATTGAGAACTACTGCTTTACAGAAACACACATAACATGTGATAACATAACAACTTTTTCATCTGAAAAATGTGATCACATGAAAATGAAATCATTTTGTGATTACAATTTTTTTTTTTATGTGTATGTGTGACAACAAACAAGTATGTCATATTTTTGGTTACTGCATTTTTCAACCCAAGCTCATTGAGGATACATACTCAGGTCTACATTTATGGGAACTGTAAAATATGTACCCAGTTCTTTTAGATTTTGTTTTCACAATCCACCAGAGGCTGCTGTGTACATTTTTGATGATCTCAAATTTCTCTCATATGTGCCATTTGCACATCCCCTTCTCGTATAAATCCACCAGAGGCTGAAATATGCATTTCAGCCAATCACCCTGCGGTCAACTGACTGACTGAGCCACCCAGCCACCGCCTTCCCTAAAACCAACTGATAGTATTTTCAAAAGCAATCTACAAAAAAAAAAAAAAAAAAAGCCAATGTGGGTATTTGATTCTACTGTATTGTCAGATTTTACCATGTTTTCAGCCTGTTATTTTATAATTAATTTTTTTTGCATTTGTTTTACCTGGTTTCTAGAACCATTTTTCGACATACTCAAACCCTGTTGCAGTCTGCTCAGCTCCACATCAGTCCACTTCCCAAGTCCATTGGCATACATGGCGACATGGCTACTGAGCAAACTGGTAACACAAGAAAAGCCATCTATATGGAGGTATGGGTCAAGCAGTCAGTGGTAGTGTTAAAAAAGAACAGAAGCTGTTATACCACCACATAGAGTTCGTTTTTACACACAAAATGCAGCCAGACGTGTCTTCAGGTTCAGGTTTGTGGTTTCCCAGAAATGTAGACCTGGGTGTGCATTCACAATTAGCCCGTTTTGGCATTTTTTATATTCAATAATATTCCTTGAATTTTAATAAGCTTAATATTTTATACTTATGTGGATTCAAAATCATAAAAACATTTACGAAACATTTTCTGAACCCAGGGTTTTCAAAAAAGCACATAACATGGATATTACTCAGAATTTACTCCTATATTTCCAAATGATCCATGAAGAAGGCTCAATGTGTGTGAATGCATAATTCAGAAAAGTTACACTTCATTAATATCCACTTAATTTGAGGTAGCCTCAATTGTTTAGCTTAATTGTGTTGGGGCATTTTCCCTCTTGTAATTTCTTGTTATTTTGATGCCATTTTTTCCTACAAATACCTGATGCAAACATCTCAACTGGAATCATTGAGGAGACCAGAAAGTTTCAAAGTTCTGTCAACGTTTGGTATCAGATCATTTTCAAAGTCCCAGACTCTTTTGTCTATGAAGAGTTCCTCTTTGGTCAGATTCCCCTGAAGTGATCCTCTCACATGCACAATTCTACATACATTAAATGGTACATGGTAACTCCCTCCAAAGTCCATCAAGGAGGAATGCACTGATGTCTGCTCCACCTTCCTTGGGTTGACAATCATCTTTGTGGGATTGTAAACATTCTTTTGTTCAGGTTCTCTGTAAATGTGCTCCATGATATTAATTCCAGCAATATTATTCCATTCTTTTCGCTTAAACTTCCCACTGTCCTCAAACTGTGTTTTGGGGAATATGTGGTTCTCTATGATGAATACTCCTTTACTAGGATCAGCAGACTGGAGGTCCTCCATAAGAGACTGTAAATTTGTGTATTTATATGGCATGATGATCTCATCAATGTCATTTAGAAGAACATACTTGGATTGATACATGTGCCTGTAGATGCACTCGTTGAGTGTTACTAACTGACCATAATAATGGAGATCGCCCTTGTGTTCCTGAAAATTCCAGCCTGAGGAGGGATTCATAAACTTGTTGATAGGCCACAAAACTATTTCCAGTATCCCTTCTGATTCATAATGTTTTAGAAGCTTCTTCAAGTCTGGACCACAGCTGGTATTATAGATGACCACATGCTGTACACCCAGAAGTTTGTACATCTCCATAGATTGAGCAAACTGCAGTACATTGTTGTAGCTTCCAAAAAGGTTGGAGATGCAAACAGTGAAGTTATACTTGAAATTGTCTGTTACCAAATTATTTTTGATCAGCAGATAGTCAATCTTGAGGTTGTATGAATTTTTTGTTGGATAAGTTGTTATGAGAACATGTGATGCATTTTGCATGTTCTTGCCTTTACAAATCACATCTGAGACATGAAAAGGAAAACCAAAATGGTCTGTGTGTATCTGGACCTCAGTCTCAACAGTTTCGCAGACATGTTCAGGGGTACAGTAAACACAGTAAAGTGGCTGGAGATTGTTTCTTTTTATTATGCTGATGACTCGAATGGCTCTGTCCAGCCTGTGGTCAATAAATGCAGAAACCATGAAATGCTCAGAGTTTTTGATGGGAGTTATTGAATATGAATCCTTTTGGATTTTGATTGTATTTTTTTTCAGATGAGTTTTTATCGTTAGAGTATCCTTGCGTTTCAAAACCAATGTGCCAATAATGGTGGCCATAAATGATAGTAGAAGAAGCACTGTAAATTTGTTTTTGTTTTCCATCTGTCCTTCAGCTTCTGTGAAAGCAAATAAATACATATAAAACACGCATAAAAATTAACATGGGGGAAAGCAATGACATTTGTAAACCATCTTTAACTGTGGTTAACAAAATTTGAGTTTTTGGATTTAACTTGATTTTTTTTATTGACCACCAAACCATTTTTGTTTAATAATAAATCAAACATGTTTAAACACAACAGTACTGTTAATACTAACCACCTCATAAAAGTATGCATTAAGAATACAACAACAGACAAGTGCAAAATGATATTACAGTAATGACATCACTCTCATTTGAGTTTGCTTAGGTGATGTCAGGTTCTTTATCATAAAGTTTACAATGGTTAATATAATTAATATAAAAGGGCTCTATTGGCCCTTTTTATATAAATCAGAGTAGCTAGTACAGTACAAGAGTCAAATAAGTTTTTGTGTTTCTCATAGCAAACATGGAATAAAATGTAGTCCTTTTCTTTTTTTAATAAAAAAATTAGATTTTTTTTTAAATTGTCATGCTTTTATGAGCCATTTTACATAGTGTAGTTCTGTTTTTTTTTTTCAGTTATCTATGAAAGTTACAGCTGTCATAAAACCAGAGAGAAATGCTCCATTTGTATGCAGAGGTAGACCGGCCATCGGAAGCATCAGGAGGATTCCTCATGCCCTGGTGAATGATTTGGCCTGCTGCCAGACTTTATTATTATTGTAACTATTTATTAATTTATTTTTTATTATCAATGATAACTATACTAGAGTGAATATTTCCAAATTAGGCATTCAATTTATATGAATGATTATAATAATTAAAAACTAAATCATTCATCTAAATACAGTATGTCAGTCTTTCTTGACAGGCAACATTGAACTATGGTATGATTTTGACTTAAAGTCCATATTTTTTTACTGATATGGCAAGCCATTTTAACATAATGTCCAAGTCCAGTTTTTGACTGTCATAGAGCAGTCTTAGAGTAATCAGGATTTATTTATATCACTAATAATGGCAAGAAGTTTTGATATATCATCACTAAGCTGTCAATTTTCCCTATAGCAACAAAACAGGCTAACCTAGCAACCATAAAAAAGCAATATCTCTACATCAGAACATCATAGGGACCTTTGTACTGGCTCGTTTGACTCATGCTGGCAAAATGGGACTTCCTGTGTACCATGCATGGTAACAGTGATTAGCCAAATGCTATTAATGATTATGTAAGTGTAATAATAACATATGCTAGAAATGCTTAATTAGTAGGGCTGTGCAAAATTATCCAATCTTAAGTCCAACCTCAAGTATCGATTCAAGTTGTGCCAAATGACCTCCTCCTCCGCTCCTGTAGATGTCCCTAACTCGCGATCAACAAAATGCCTAGTAGTACGGTATCAGAAGTAAGCAAGAGTGAGCATGGCATAAAATCTAAAGGTGCCTCCAAGCTTTTAAAGCTGACGTGTGACTGCACTTTGGTTTTAACGCTATTAGGGTTGGGTCAATAGATGAGACATCGCCGATCCTCCGCCCCGCCCCCGTTGCAAACGCGCTTGTGAAAAACACACACTCAGGCCCCATTTACACAGATACAGATACAGTTTTTTTAAATGACATTTTAGAACGAAAATGATCCACATCCACACTGGCGTTTCACCAAGCATTTCTGAACAGCCCTCCGTCTGCTAAAAACGCACATCACATGACCACACACAGCCACACACACACACACAGACACAGCCACACACACACA
>CAIGQZ010032553.1:6519300-6533717 GCA_903798205.1 Danio tinwini | reverse complement strand
ACTTTCCTTTTTGGCTAAATTTATATTTTTTACATCAAATTGAACATTAAACTTTTATCTTACAAACATTTGTGTCTGTAATTATTCGTACAATTCTGTTAACATTCCCTTTAAACTGGTGTAATTATCCCCCACAACTGTGTAAAAACCAGTTTTTTTTCTCTTGCTGATAAGACACGAAGCACTGAAGGCTGTGTATGTGCTCTCACTAGAAAAATATTTGAATTTTAAAAAGATACCACACAGTGTTATTTTGTAAATACCATGACTACAATTTCAAATAGAAAACATAATATTTCACTGATCACACATTGGTCAATTTAAAAATTGTTTAATCCTGATTTCAATACAGGGTATCTGCAGGGTCTTAAAAACTCTTAAAATGTCTTAAATCTGCAAAGCAATTTTTTAGGCCTTAAAAAGTCTTAAATCTACAGAAATATTGTCTTGTAGGTCTTAAATCTTTTTTAATGGGTTTTTTCTTTGTTCATGTATTGCTACCCAATTTGGCCATTAACATATATACAAATCACCAACAATTAAAATAAATAAAACTTTTAACTTTTTATTTACAAATAGCATTTAGTTACCTTCAATACAGTAACATTTGCTTAAAAGTTCTCATTTATTTACTACTGAGAATACTGACCTGGCCTATATATTTTTATTATTAAATAATTATTATTGTATTATTAAATGTATTAAATAAAAAAATAAAAATTTGATTGGGAAATCCTTTCCAACTCCGATATTTTTAAAAATCCTTATCATTTAGCCATGTATAAGTCTAAAATTACCTTCATAATGGTCTTAAAAAAAGTCTTAGAAAGTCTTGAATTTAACTTGGTGAAACCTGCAGAAACCAATAGTGCAATAGTGCCTGCCATGTGGTCTTTGCATTTATGTTAGCAAATGCCTTTTTGTTAATGGTAGTAAACCTGTCAATTATGTTACTGTTACCCATTTAGGGTAACAGTGTTGATTACAGATAATGGTACACAATACCTAATTTGTCCATAACAGTTAAACAATACTATATTTGTTTTCCCTAAAAGTAAAAAAAAATAAGTGTTTGTCAAGCACTGACTTATTAAAGATAATGGAAATAATTGTTGTTTTTTTCCTTCTTGAAATGCCAAATTATAGACTCGTCCATATGTTATAGTATTTATAACACTGTTAGTGAAAGCTACAGCTACTTACTGGTTCAAAAACACTACAGTGTTTACTATAAGCCAGACTGTTTTCTTCGGGTCGGCAGTTAAAGCTGAAAAGGTGAAGTGCAGTTTATCTATAATTTAAAATGCTAAAAATAACCTCTTCATAAAACCAGTGAACGAATTATTCCTTCCTACAAGCAAATAATCAAAGCAATAGAAACAAACAGCTGGTATAACGCAAACACTTACGTCCCTCTCTTACTGCTGAGACCGCTTCTCCAGAGTCTGTACACTGGTTAACCCGTTTAATTTTTGCTCCGCTTTTATCACTGCAAACCCTGAAATACGCGGAGGGATGGTGCGAATCAAAGCTGGAATAGCCTACTCTCTGCATCCAGAGCGCGCAGCACAAATGATGTGTAATTGATGTGTGGGCGTAAAGACACGGTTAACAGTTAAAAGACAGTTCATTATCTAAACTATAGGTGTACAAAAACCTTTTATCCTGATTTAAACGCTTCCTTTATGAAACTTAACCATGGCTTTATTGCCGTATAGTTAAACTATGGTTTTAACAATATCATTGTTTTGTTGTTGCAGACATTATTCCATAACTTTTGTTAAATGTCCTACCTAATACAACCTGTTTTGTGGTTTCTACAGTTATGATTAATGTCTACTGCAGTAATCTTACTAATATTACTAGCAAACTGAAAAAACAACAGCATAAAAATTGATATTACAGTCATTGATCCTTACTATATCACTATAGTAAAACTATGGTACCCTAAAACTAAAGGTTTAAAACAGTATGAAAACAGTATGCACCAAAAAAAAAATAATAATAATAATTACTTATATTTTCTAGTTTTATTATAGTTAAACCATGGAAACATTTCATAAGGAATGACTTAAATTGATCATTTGATAACTTCAGATTAATTAATACAATTATGTTAAATGCCATTGATCTGTCCTTTCCTTTCAGTTTCATACTTATGTATTTGAGTCACATTTATTGAGTCAATCAAAGATGGATTAGGATATTCACTAATGTCCCTTATACAACAACAGCAAGAGATTCAGACTCTGCTGTGGGTATTTTACTCTTTCAGGTGTCACTTTACAATTGCTAAATTGATGATATTAGTATAGTGATGAGAAATACAAATGTATTGTTTTCTAATCACCACAGTATCAATGTAATGCAATGCTAACAACAACAACATCCTAATAAAAGCAATTCAAAACACAATGACCATCATGTTATATGTGTTAATGCTATAGAAAAACAAAAGTAGATGCTCCAGGCACATACTGTACAATTACTCTGCAAGTGACGTTAATGTAAGGGTTTAGGTACCTGTAGATGTTTATACTTATATGTGCCTTAGAGTGCAAGCCTAAGAGTGCAAATGCAAATTAGTCTCAAATGCTGCTTGCTGCTTGCAACACAACTTGATAATATGTTAGACCGGTTAGGGGACACCAATGTTGCACGTACTGTGTGTGTAAACAAAATCACTCCAATCATTCACAGATCCGTAGAACATCTCAACATGCTTAATATTGATAATATTAAATATTCCTGTCTAAGACCTTGTTAACATGGTAACCGCAAACATATTCTGGGCTTTATCTTTGCAAAAACATATTAGATTATATTTTAAACTTCATTTCCATCAAATGTGTCACAGGTAACCTTACATTATAACATTTAATTATTTAGAGCTATTATTTTTTTTATTATATTTAATCATTCACATAAAATATTTAATGGAAAAACTGCAAACTCATGTGCAGAGGTGAAAAATTTGATATGGATTTTAGCAGGACTTCAGACAAAAATACTGTAACTGTGTTACTTTGTTTCCCAATGTACAGTATTTTTAAACTGAATGCAAATGCACAATTCCACACAAAAACGCAAATTATGTCATCATTTACTCCCACTTTTTCTTTTCCCAAACCATTATGTGCCATTAAATGTCTTTCGTCTGTTGAACACAAAAGAGGATATCCTGGAAAAAGCTGGAGACCTGTAACCACTGACTTCCATTGCATTTGTTTTTCCTACAATGGATATCAATGGTTACAGGGTTTAAGTTTTCTTTAAAATATCTTCTGTGTTCAACAGTATAAGAAAATCTCTTTAAGGTGATAAATATACAGTATAAGAAGAAGTATGACAGTATAAGAAAAACTCTTGAAGGCAATACATACAGTATAAGAAGTATGACAGAAAAACACTTGAATGTGTGTAAATGATGATTAAAGTATATTTTTTGGGCAAACTATGTCTTTAAGGACATGTTATATCACTTAATAACTCATAGATTGATCATTACACTGTGGCACATAAAAAAAGGGAAGGGAAGAAGTACCCAGCAATTTACTTTCTGCAACTGGAAAAGAACTGCAATCCAAATGTAACCGCAGGACAAAATGAAGAAATCATGTGATATTTGGCAGCTTCATCAAGGGTTGTATGCCAAATGCTGTTTTTGCTTGGAGAAAATAGCTTTGTAACTTTCGCCTTATGTTACTTCATCCCACGCGCTCCCCTGCTTAATATTACAACTTTCCTTTACTTTCCATTGCTTTTTTTAAAAATAGTCACTTGTGACTGAACACACACAAACACTAATCCATGTACTGATTTGATCAAGTGGGACATTTAAATTATCCAAACTAAATTTGACAATCCATTTGTATGATGGTTTATGCCTTTAGTCTGCCTATACATAACATTAGTTAATGCAGTGTATTTAAATCCTTAACCTGAAATAAAATAAAAAAACATGAGTTGAAGTTAATTGTTGAACCTAATTGTTGTGTTAGAACTAAAAAAAAAAAAACATTCTTCTAATACAGCTGTGTCTACAATGATTGAATGAAGCTTTCAATCTTGAACAAACTCTTCTGCTTTAGGTTCACTTTCTCCTTCAGGTTTATTCTGTTTATTTGCATTTCGCTTCCAAAAAACAGTCATTCAGACATGAGGTCTTTGGTTTTCATATGCTATGTCTCACACTATAAACTTTGGGTGTCTTTGACATCTGTGCCACTGACAAAAGCAAGACTTGATCATTATCATATTAAATACACTCACTGTTTGCTTCATTAAATGGAACTTGCTGGGTAATGGGTTGGTTTGCACCTCAATTTTTGTGATCAATTATTTGTGAAATTGATTCAGCTGGAAGCTCCCGTCCAAAGCGTGCAGAGTCTCTCATGGCCAGAGCCTACACTGCTGCGGTTCAGGTTGCCTCCACCTTGCATGCTATGGCCACCTGCCAGTGCTACTGTGGTAGTTCCTCCTCAGGCACTTGCATGAGCTCCGCACGGTGACCAACTTTACACTGAGTGTGATCCGAATCTGCAACAAATTGTTGTTATATTAAGATTGCGGCTTGCTCTTGCAAAAGGGCCACCCACCCCAGTTGGGCACTCGGGCAGATCTGAGGGTCACAGTGGGAGTAAATATGGCATCCTCTGGCTTGCGGACCTCTCGCTCCTCCATGTGCTCCATACAAGCTTCGAGTGAGAGAAGCGCTCCGTCCTCGGATGGCCGCCCTCTCACTTGATGACACAGAGGCTCAGATGTCCACCGCTGCATCGGAGGATGGGCTGTCATAGTCTGATGAAGGATTCCCCCCCTTCGCTCCCTCCCCCCGGGAGCGAGCGCGGCAGCAGATCTAGATGTCAACAGACATCATAACCGTGCTTTCCCAGGCTGCTTCGGCCGTGGGCCTGGAGATGGTTTATCCCCCAGCCCCGCAGCTGGACCAACTAGATGGGTGTATGTGGAGGACTAAAAAGGCAAGACCTTCTAGCCTCCCATCCCTTTCTTCCCGGGAGTGCACAGTGGGCTCACGCAGTCTTGGAGGGCACCTTTGATGGTGGAGCAGCCAGGTTGTACAAGTCGATACCCCAGATTGAGGTAACATTGCGGGCCTGCGTGGTCACTCTTTCTGCTAGAGTCAGCCTCGTCTCCCTTCCTCCCTCGGAGCCATAGCCCACACAGCCGTGGGCCAGGCTGCTTCAACCCTGCATGCTAGGGTCCATGCGCACCTCAAGTCCGCTGCGTGTGCCCTGGGAAGGAGAATGGCCACATTAGTGGTCCAGGAGCTCCACCTTGGGCTAAACCTGGCAAAAGATATGCGCAAAGTCAACAATGTTCGCTTTCTTGACTCCCCCATATCCCAGGCTGGCCTGTTCGGCAACACCATCAGTGGATTTACCCAGGAATTCACAGCGGTGCAGTCGGATAAGTTGAGAAGTTTTGTCCTCCTAAACTGCAAACTCAAAGTAGTGTCACACCCCTGTCCCCTGTTCAGTTCATGGTTCACTCCAATCTCCACCCACTCAATCTCTGGCCAATCAGAACTGCCTCAAAGGCTTTATAAATGGCACCTGTGTCCACAGTTTGCCCTTTCTGGCAGCACATGGCTGAACTGTGCAGAGGACTGAATCTGATTTCTTTTGTTGTTTTCCTGTGTGTGCGTATCTGATCATGTGGCTTTTATATGATTTAAGTTGACTTAAGTGCTCATATGTTTCATGTTTGCCATTTTCTAGATATGTACGTTGTTTGTTGGTAGACTGAACCATTGTTTTTCTGTTATTTCCTTGCAGAAACCACACACACACAACACAAAGAAAAGACACACACACACACACACACACACACACACACACACACACACACACACACACACACACACACAAACCTTTCCTCCTGATCACAAATCGTTGTTGATGGTTAATAAATGCAACTAAATGGAGTGACTACACTGGACCTCTGTTCTTAGCGACAGCACCACTGGCTTCAAGCTAGCTACTTAAGCATTCTTACCCACACTCCTTGTAAGGATACGATGGACTAAGTCATCTATCGGCGGGGATGTAAGACCGCTCTCCCCACTGAACTATCCACATCCACTGCTTGTCACCTAGAGCACTCGTCTACGAGAGCTGCTCCGCCTCCGGCCAAGCGGCAGCATCGAGCACCTCGCAGTCAACTAGCGCTCCCCACCCCAGGGTGCCACTAAGTCCAGTAAAACGGAGCGCGAAGCACTCCTGAGACAGGCCATCTGGAGAAGAGGGAATTTGCTCTTTCCCCGGTGGAGGGCCTGGCTCCATTTCCACAATGAAAGGGGACTTTTCCACTTCCCCAGATGTGACAGCCTAAACTCACTGGGACGCGATGCCTTCTAGCTCACAGGTTCTGTGCATTTCACCAGTGACTCACAAGTTCTAGGAGGATGGTCTCCTTTCTCCCACACCTCAAGCCTCCCCTGCGGATTTTGGGTGCGAGGTGAGAGTGAATCTCTTGCCTCCAGCTCTTCCGCGGGACCCAAGCACTTCCCGGATCAGCACTCCCATTTTGCGCTGCCTCACTGCTGGTACGTCACCAATTGTAGTGATGAGTCCATTAGTGAGAGCTCTGCCTGCCTGGTTAGCGCGGGGCAGCCCTTTGCGGTGGCTCATATCAGACTCAGCTATGCGATTCAGTTCGTGAAATGGCCCCCAAGTTCACGGTGTGTATTTCACCAGGATGAGCCCCCTTTACACCCCTGACTTGCGACAGGAAATTGCTGTCCTCCTGGCGAAGGATGCAATCGAGTCGGTCCCTCCAGCCGAGATGGAGAGCAGGTTTAACAGCCCGTACTTCATCGTACCCAAAAGGATTGGTGAGTCATGGCCAATCCTAGCTCTGTGCGTTTTGAACCGCTGTCTGCACAAGCTGCTGTTCAAAATGCTCATACAAAAACGCATCTTCCGGTGTGTTCGTCCTCAGGATTGGTTTGCAGCAATAGACCTGAAGGACGCATAAATCCATGTCTTCATTCTTCCACGCCACCGTCAATGTCTGCGGTTTGCATTTGAGGGTCAAGCTTGGCAGTACAAACTCCTCCCCTTCTGGCTCTCTCTGTCTCCACAGGTCTTCAGCTTGCGGTTATCCGCATACTCATTTATCTCGATAACTGGCTGATTTTAGCCCACTCTCGGGAGCAATTGATTATGCACATAGACAAGGTGCTCCGGCACCTCCACCTGTGGGGGCTTCAGGTCAACCGAGAAAAGAGCAAACTCGCCCCCGTGCAGAGGATCTTTTTTCTCGAGTTGGAGCTGGACTCGGTCACCAAGACAGCGCGCTTCTCCGGAGAGCGCGCTCAGCTGATGCTGAACTGTTTGAGTTCGACAGGAAAATAGTGGTCCCACTGAATAGTGGGAAAATAGTGGTCCCATTTTTTCAGAGGCTCCTGGGGCATATGGCATCCGCAGCCACTGTCATGCCACTCGGATTACTCCATATGAGACCACTTCAGCACTGGCTTCACAATCGAGTCCCCAGACGCGCATGGCATGCGGGCACACACCGAGTGACTGTCACTGCACTGTGTCGCCTCGCCCTCAGCCGCTGGAATGATGCCTCGTTCCTACAGGCCGGAGTGCCTCTAGGACAGGCGTCCAGTCATATTGTCGTTTCGACATATGCTTCCAGCACGGGCTGGAGGGCCGTGTGTTGCGGGCATGCAGCTGTGGGCCTGTGGAGAGGAACCCAGTTGCATTGGCATATCAATCGCCTAAAGCTGTTGGAAGTGTTCCTCGATCTCCGCCGTTTTTTTCCGGTGCTGGAGCGACAACACATGTTGGTCAGGACAGACAGCACGGCAGCAGTAGCATATATCAACTGTTTGGGGGGATATCCGCTCTTGCCGCATGTCTCAGCTCGCTCCCATCTGCTCCTCTGGAGTCATACGTGGCTGAAATCGCTGCACGCCATTCCCTTTCCAGGCGAGCTCAACTCTCACGGCAGCCTTTACATCAAGGAGAATGGAGACTCCACCCTGAGTCTGTTCAGCTGATATGGACGCGATTCGGGGAAGCCCAGAACGATCTGTTTGCTTCCCCCAAAAACGCTCATTGCTAGTAGTTTTTTTCCCTGACTAAGGGCTCTCTCGGCACGGAGGCACTGGCTCACAGCTGGCCTCGGGGCATGCGCAAATATGCGTTTCCCCCAGTGGGGAAGACTTAGGTAACCTACCGACGGTGGTCGTTAATACCATCACTTAGGCTAAAGCCCCCTCGACGAGGCGCACCTACGCCCTGAAGTGGAGTCTATTCACTGAATGGTGTGTTAGAGAAGACCCCAGAACTTGCCAGATCAGCATTGTGCTTTCTTTCCTTCAAGAGAAGCTGGAGAGCAGGCTGTCGCCCTCCACACTCAAGGTTTACGTGGCTGCCATCTCCGCTCACCATGACGCGGTGGCTGGCAGCATCGTGGGAAGGCATAACCTCATCATCCGGTTCCTCAGAGGTGCTAGGCGAATTAATCCACCCTGCCCCCCTCTAATGCCCTCTTGGGATCTCGCCCTTGTTTTCACGAGCATGCGCACAGATCCATTTGAACCACTTGACTCAGTATCTTTAAGATTTCTGTCCCTAAAGACAGCTCTGCTGGTCGCGTAGGCGTCTATCAAGAGGGTCGGGGACTTGGAGGCCTTTTCAGTGAGTGACTCAGGCCTGAAATTTGGGCTTATTCTCATGTTGTCCTGAGACCCTGCCTTAGATATGTGCCCAAGGTTCCTACCACACCGTTTAAGGACCAAGTAGAGAGCCTGCAGGCGCTGCACCCGGAGGAGGCAGACCCAGCCCTTTCATTACTTAGTCCAGTTTGCGCTTTGCAAATCTATCTGGACCGCACTCAGAGCTTCAGATCATCTGAGTAGCTCTTCGTCTGTTATGGTGGTCGGCAGAAGGGAAGTGCCGTATCTAAACAGAGATTGGCCCACTGGATAGTGGATGCCATCTCCTTTGCTTACCAGAGCCAGGGCGAGCCATGTCCCCTAGGAGTTCGAGCATTCTCCACTCTGAGCATCGCATCCTCTTGGGCTCGTGCACGTGGTGCCTCTTTAACAGACATCTGTAGAGCTGCGGGCTGGGCGACACCTAACACATTTACAAGGTTTTATAATCTGCGAGTGGAGCCGGTTTCCTCAAGGGTATTAGGTAACCTTTGGTGATTGGGGAAACAACTCGGAAAAGGTATTGTAACACGCCTGCTGCGCCATTCTCCCTAACATGGAGATACGTGCGTTCATTCACTCTGTCAGTAAAGTTCCCCGCTGGCGAACCCTGCAGAGATTCCTCTGAAGCCCAAAGCATCAGACTCCGCGGAGGTGTCAGACGCTGGCCCGTTATGTTGTAGGTCTGCCCGCTGGTCAGCCCGCGTTCTGGGTATAGGTGCCTGCTATGTGAAATCCCCCCTAGGTGATCCTATATGCTTATACTGCCACGGCGCAGTCCCTTCTCAGGGACCCGTGTCTTTCCTCACCGCTAACCATCTTATATTTATATGCGTACTCCCCCTTCTCAGGGCTAGTCCATATGCTCTCTTGCCACCAGTCTCCCCACATAGGTAGCAGGTGGCCTCCGCAGTGTCCTCCCTATCGAGACTGCACGATTTCCCAACCTACTGTCGTTTTAAATTCCTAGAAATATCTAGACGCTTACGACTCCCAAAAAAATATCTAAATCTGTAAATCTTCTGTTGAATCAGGATAAGGACCAGGGAACAAGTTATAAGACCCCGCCTCTGGTAATGCAGGTGCGCTCACGCTCTCTTTTGCCTGGCAAACCTCTCATCGGGGTGAAGGTAAGGTTCAATTATTATGCCGTTTTCCATACATTTCCCCATAGTGGAAGTTTTTCCACGTAACATTGAAGTTCCCCTCTCGAATGTGAACGCTCCAGTTACTAAAGTAATCCTTGTTCCCCGAGGTGAGGAATGGAAATGCTATGTTCCTTCGCCATAATGATTGCCCCTTAGCTGTTTAGGTGAAAATCTCTTCAGCTAAAATGATGCTTTAGCTTTTCACGTGCTGTGCTCTTATAGCCAAATTGATTTCAACGAGCATCCGCTGACCCCCCCCCCCCCCTTCGGGGAACGAGCATTATTAACCGGAGCGTTATTCAAGATGTAGTTGATGTCTGTCTTTAGAAGATTTAAGAAGATTTTTAAGAAGATTTTTTTTTTATCTAAAACTGTGGTCCTTGTGGTCCTTTTTATCTAAAACTGTGGTCCAATCATAAATTAAAGCAATGGCAAATGGGACTCAACAGGATAGTTGACCCGGAAATTAATATTTACTCACCCTCAAGCGATTTTAAATCTTTATTCACTTGAATACAGACTAAGATATTTTATAGAATGTTTGAAACCTGCAATCATTGACTTTTATATAAAAACAAATATTTTGGCAATCAATGGTTACAGGTTTCTAACTTTCTTCAAAATATCTTCTGTGTTCAACAGAAGAAACACATAAGGATTTGGAATAAGTCAAGGGTGAACAAAGGACAATTTTCACTTTTGTGTGAACTATCCCTTTAAGAGTTTAATACAACTCTATCAGCTTACATGCAAGATTGCATTTGTGGATACATCTGTTTTACTGTTCAAACTTCATACTTGAAGGGAAAGAGGGTGCAGAAACTAACGAACACAAAAACACAAAAAAGTTATGCGGATTCCATTGACAGACAGCTGCAGCACAAACAACAAAACAGCAACTTAAAGTGTCCTGAAATAATCCTCTCTTGTCTTTCATCTTCATCATGCTTTAATCTTGTGCTTCGCTAAATTCCCTTCGACGTCATTAAATGGCAGGAATTAGCATACCAAACTGTCATGAATGCTGTAAAAAATGTTTATTTTCTCGTACAGCCCTAATATTTCACTACATAAGACCTTGATGCATAAACAGGGGCTATGCAAATTAATCTTGTTTAGCCTTTTATGTTTTTATTTTTTACTCTCAAAGTGTCAGTACTGACTTGCATTTTCTGTTCCACCAAGAAACACAGTATTTAGCTACACTAAAAATCTTCTTTAATAATCTTTTAAAGAAAAGAAAGCTGCCTAAATCTTGAACTGTCCCTTTAAGTTAAATTATTTACCATTGATTATTGGATTATGAATTAACATCATTTAGTAGGAAATTTCAGCTTATCTAAATATAAACATTAATCTAACCTAATACCTACTGCAATAACTAATGTCAGCAACTTGAACCTTATAGTAAAGTGTTAACACTTGATTTTTTTAACAGATACAGCTGCCACATTTCCAACTGTATACCAGGTCATGTCTTCAGTTTTAACTTGTCCTTCTCTTCTCACAAGCTTGTTTGCGATTTCTTCTTTCAGTAGGTTTATTCCCACTATGTCCCACTTCCCAAAAAACATTTATTCAAAGGACATGAGATTTGCTGGCATCTGCAGAAAACAAATGCAGTGTTCTTGATTTTAACAAGTTAGGTAAACACACACACTCGATTTGACACAAAACACACGTTACACATTTGTCATAATTTGGCCATGGTTAACAGTTAATCCTGTTAGCATTATATGCAGTCAAACCCAATATTATTCAGACAACAAATATTTTTGGATATGTTCATTCATGTGAGAATAGCAAAATAAAGTAAACTATGGTGTATTAAATCCTGACAAAAAAACAAAAACAATCTTACAGTAGACTAAAAAACAAGATGTATTTTTATTTTTGTAAACTCTAGCAAATGAGAAAATAAAATGTAGTAGCCTCTGTCAACCCCTTTGACAAGCTGTTAGCTTACAAATAACATTACTTACAAATAACACTTACAAATAACATTACTGACAGCTTTCTGCTTTCTACAGCTTCTTCTATTTATAAAACTTACATTTGAATGTAGGGTGACACACTGGCGCAGTAGATAGTGCTGTCGCCTCACAGCAAGAAGGTTGCTGGTTCGAGCCTCGGCTGGGTCAGTTGGCCTTTCTGTGTAGAGTTTGCATGTTCTCCATGCATTCGGGTGGGATTCCTCTGAGTGCTCTGGTTTACCCCACAGTCCAAAGACATGCAGTACAGGTGAATTGGGTAGGCTAAATTGTCCGTAATGTATGTGTGTGAATGAGTGTGTATGGATGTTTCCCAGAGATGGGTTGCAGCTGGAAGGGCATCTGCTGTGTGGAACATATGCTGGATAAGTTGGTGGTTCATTCCGCTGTGGCAACCCCAGATTAATAAAGGGACTAAGCCAAAAAAAAAGAATGTTTGAGTTTCCCATGACTAAATGTTCACCTCACATAGGAATATGTGTCAGGGTCCCATTTTTCAAGCTGATGCATTACATTTCTTGCCCAGTGAGGAGTGGCACGTAATGAGTGGCAATGAAACTTGATTCATGTTGCTTCCAGTAACTTGTTTATGGGGCTTTCATTTACCCAGGGATAATATGGGGTTAAATTTACAATAACACAGTGTGAAGCTCTATATTTATTTTATATGAGAACATACATACCTTTAGCCTTGTACTCTTGCAAGCATTGGCTAGGTGCCAGATAATCGCAGAGAACTTGTAAACATTACCTGAACCCAAAGATTAGAACAAATCAGTTTTTGTTTATTCACATTAAAATTATGTCAATGCAAATCTGCAATGTATAGAGCAAATAAAAAAGCCCTAAGATCATCTGGACTGGCTTCTTATTATAGACTAAAATGTATAAAATATTTCATTCATAATAGCTAAATAAAATATGGTGGTATTTCAACTAGCTGAATATGACGTAAGGAAGTCCCATGCAACATTTAGCAATATTTCTACATTCACTGCTTAGCCCATACCACACAACATTACACAATACAACACAGGAAACTAGAGACAATGAACAGACAACTCAAAACAATGTCAAAAACCTGAAACTGAAAGAAATAAAGCAAATTGGTGCAGATGCTATCTGAGCTGCATGCAATGCTTTTCAATGGGCTCACCTAACCCCACCCCTAACCCTACTCATCACAGTGATGTCACTAGCTCCATTGAGCGCATTGTGTCTGAGATTGCATCTCTGAGAAATGCAATCTCAGCTTGCATCATAAAGGCAGCATCCAGATACTATTGAAGTCTGCTGTTAAATACACTGGTGAATGTTTTTGATAGTTCTGTAAGCAAAGGATGTTCAACATGACCTTGAAATAACAGAAAGATAAGAAAACTCTGTATGAGACGCGTGAAATTCAAGAAAAAACTGGCCTTTAAAAAAAAAAAAAGGCCACAGAGATGGAAGATATTAATCTGGCTGTGTTGACCGATACTGTAAGTCCTCAATATAAATCATTATGACTAGCTTGAACACACCCTATTCTGGATAAATGTGAGCTTATCATGCTCAAGACTATTGATAAAGTAGTCATCCACTTGTCTGACTAAACTGCATATCTGCATTTTATTCATTCATTAACCAGAAGAGAACTGGTTTCCTAAGCTTGTTGGTGGAGTTTTGGTTACTTGCTGTTGTCGCCTTTGACTTGTATAGTTGGGGTCAGCGGAGGTGCACTACAGTGAATCAATTTCTTCAACAACAATACTCATACTGCCGCAAAATCAAATCCAGCTGTACAGTTTTTTAACCCAGACTAATTCATTAATTTTCTTTTTGGCTTAGTCTCTTTATTAATCTGGGGTCGCCACAGCAGAATGAACCGCCAACTTATCCAGCATCTGTTTTACACATATATTTAATCATAAATATTTAATCATATGTCTTTATTAATTTGCTCTTAGAGCTTTAGAACCAAAATAGATGAGAATGAAGCCAGACAGGACAATCCAATAGCAAAAAATAGGACTGAAGCAAATGAAGTGCTTTAAGAACTTAACTATGGACAGTAAATTTTTTTTATTATTATTCTCATTATAGATTCTTATTTGTATTTATGTTTTTAATAATTTTAATTTATTATTACTTAAAGTTTAATGTTACATATTTTTATTCTCTTTTGCATTTTTGTTAAGTTTAACATACATGTCGACATGATCCCTGTTAACATGGATGTACAGAAATGACAAAAAAAGTTGTGTTTGCATGCCAGGCCACTAGGTGGTGATAATGGTTGGTAAATAAGCAATATGCCTGTGCACATGTGGTCTTCTAGTGCATTATTATTTTAATTGGCAAGTACTCATGTATGACTATAGACTGAAACTGTAATGTTAATGACATCACAATATTTATAATGTACACCAAAGACATACAATCTGCAAATTATATAATAGAAAAAACAGCATGCAAGACATTATTAAAATACATTTTTGTATGCTTAACAGGGCGGATTTCATTATTTCACAGGAATTTTTTTTTATAATATAAAAAATTTAAAAATATGTATATATTTTTATATAATTTTTTACATTACAA
>CAIGQZ010032553.1:6500254-6519200 GCA_903798205.1 Danio tinwini | reverse complement strand
TTAATATATATATATATATTAAGCGTATTCATGTGAAGACAAAGTTTCAAATTGATGTGCCTGTCTTCAGTGTCAAATCTATACAAGACAAAGCTTTTATCTTCTTTGAAACAATAGGAGCCACTTAAAGTCACTGTCACAAGGACACATCACTGAGAAGCATTATGATTTGATTCATTTCATTAAGTAAACTCAACTGATTGTTGTTAGTCAGTTTGGAAGACACATGTTTTTAGTAAACATCACCAAAACTCACACCACAAAATAATAATTTAATACCCATTTTTTATTAATTTAGCAAGTTGTTCAGTATGTAAACAAGTACAAATGCAAAAGACAAAAAAAAGTAAATTGTTTCATTAAAACTTTGTATTTCATTTTAAAATTAAATATTGACTTTCATTTTTTAACAATCTTATTTTGGGGATTTTTTTAAAGCTCAACTTGTAAATATAATTTACTAACTCATACTTTTGACAAGGAAATGTGGGTGCTTAACTCAACTAAAACAGGTCAATTCTTCAATGGTAATATTGCTGAGAGTACTGCATTCATACAACAACATGTAAATCAGAACAACTCCAGTGTGTGATAAGAAAATTGTGTATTGTGTCAATCAATTGTAAAACAAGAATAACTACGCAAGACCTGAACTGTACACATGTTTATTTGGAATAAATATTTAAAGTGCCCATATTATGTTATTGTTTGAGATAAACTTTCAATAGTGTAACATAGCTGTTTGTGAATGTACATAGTTTGGAGAACGTTTAAAGACCAAAGTACATGATGGAGTTACTGTCTTCCAAATAAATATCTTAATCTAAAATTAGTTCAGTCTCACTTCCTGCACAAATCTACTGTACATTGTTTTGTAACACATTTCAATAAAGCTGACCTATAGTCTTTAAATAGTGAAAAATGTCTACTTTGCCTGGACTGGAAGAGTTTAGGTCTTGACATGTTGAGGAGACAGATTTTTCTAACACAGAGTTTTTATGTTTCCATCCAAAGATGCATATGTGTATATAAAAAGATATATGTGTATAAAAAATATATTAAACAACGTGCTGAAATGCAGTAAACATAGTTATAACTGACTTTTATTCATTCATTTCATTTTCCTTCGGCTTAGTGCCTTATTTATCAGGGGTGACCACCGTCAACTATTCCAGCATTTTACATTTTACTAAAATCACTAAAATCAATGCAGAGACTTTTTAAGGGGGCAGGGGCTCAAGTGGAAAAAAGGGCACTTTTTATTAAATAATAATAATAATTGTACTTTAATCAATCAAATATAAAAAGGAGATTTCATCCTAAATTCACCATATACTCACCCTTAAAAAGATAGTTCATTCAAAACCATTTAATCAACTTTTACTTGTTCCAAACCTATTTGACTTTTTTTTTTCTTTTGTCGAACACACAAAATAATTGAAGAAAGCAGGAAACATTTGTTTTTAAAACCAAGATATACATAAAATTAGTTTTTTTATTGTCTGACAGGGAAAGCTGTTCTTAAAAGAACACCCATAACGTATACATATATTATATTATTATTAGTATTTAAAAAATAATTACTATCCCCAGGAAAAAAGGCACCTTCTCTCCAGGAGAAAAAAGGGCAGGGGCTCAAGCACCCAAAGCCCCCACCTCTGCACATGCCTGATTTTCTATTCTGATTCATAATAATGCATACTTTGCCTTACCTCTCAACAGTACTTGATAGTTCATCACTAAAAGAGCTCTCTCTGCTGCCTGCAGAGGGACAGAGGAAAAACATAAAAAGTAATAAATATTAAATAACTTTCTTTCTCTTTTAAAAACTAAAATAAATAGTACCAGAAATATCACATGGATGTTGGGTTTCAAAAGAAAAAACCCACTGCACAAATGATTCAACACTGCTGCCATCTTGTGTTGAAATCATTCGTTTTTGATGCAAAAATGTTCCAACATAGCATTGATGTAGTAAATAAAATGCTTTAAATAATAACACAGATATTGTTGCATTAATCCTGTGTACTTTATGAAATGGGTGTAGAACAGGAATAAACTGTTGTTAATGCTGTCATTTCGTATTAATTTAACCTTTTATTTATTTATTTTTTTTGATGATTAATGACTGGTCAAATATAATAATAAAAGAAAAATAGTTATAAAAACGACATCCCTTACAGCCTGGTGTTGCTTCCAGTGTTGCCCATAACACACTCTGACAAGTTATAGCCAGGTGCATTATGAGAAATGGTTTAGAGTCGATTTACAATATGTGTTATATTAGTTAAATACATGGGTTGTTTTATAAATGTTATGTGTGTTTATGTTTGAGATGGCTTCTGTGGTTTAAGCTCAATATTTCCTTGGTTTAAAAAATATTGCCATCACCATCGAGGGTGGTGTGTAAAAGAAGTACCCCGGTGATATGGTCCTGTTAAGGGCTGTTCAGTTTTGTGCTCAGAATAAAAAGGCTAACAGATAATGCTGCCTCCTGATTATTCTGTCAGTTCTCTGATGGTCGCGTGGTGTATGGGACACAAATGTTCTACCTGCTGGCTTTTTACAGTAATTCAAAGAATGTTGCACGCTATACGTAGTTGCTAACGCCACACTAGCCGTTCAGATTAGTTAAGATTATTTTAGCTCCAGTTATACTCACATACAGCCAGTTGTTACAGTTGTCAGAAGTAGGATTGAGGCTGTTTAGAAGATGCCATTATGAAGCAAAGCATAGGCGTGTTAGAGTGAGCAATTCGAGAGAATTACGCTAGAACGCCTGACATGAGAGAGGGGCCTGGCTCCTTATCAGCGCCAGTGTGCCTTGAGGTGTGTACTGCACGCCGGTTTATGAGCAAAAGGAACAACCACCCACCACACTGACTCATCAGAGTCAGAGCCAGCCTGTTTTCCTCACACGATTACCGACTAAGCTACCTCGATATAGTGGGCTGATGCCTTTGAAGCCTAACTTTGCACAGGTTGATCCTGCCGCCCTTCATGATGGATGGAGCTTGTGAGGAGACTGCAACTCACCTGGCCCTTGCCCTGGAGGCGCTCGTGCTTTGGTTCCTCATTGATCTGTTCTCAGAAGAGCGATGAGACTTTCCAGCCCTCTTGGCTGCTCTAACCCCCTCCCTTTCCCCAACTCCAGCTGGAGCTGACCAACCACAGCTCTGACTCCCACAGGAGTGTTATCCCAAGCTTCGACTCCTGCAGGGGTCATCTCAGGGTTCTCTCCCAGGACAGCATTGCAAACCCACAATTAGTGTCAAGCAATAGCCAAGCTCAAGCAATAGCTGAACTCTAGAAATGTCTTGAGTAGTATGAATGTCCATTTGTCACATTTAAGGCAAAGTGAATGATTGTTAATTTTTTAAAATATGTCTGCATACATTGAATCACTGCAGGAAAGTAAAGAGAGTTCCCAGATCAATCAAAGTTGCCAGACTGGTCTCTATCCCTGCGTACTGCCATAGAGGCAGCATTAGCATTTGCCATTATGTTTTTAGGCTAAAGTTTTTAGGCTTGCCTTCAATTGGCTTTGGTAATGAGTGTGCTGGGGGCCTTGAGAGTGAGGTGCTTGTGGTGACAACGTGACATTAGCCCCTCTTCCAGTGGAAGCTGTATATTGGTAAAATTATTGACAAATTATGTATTTTTTTCACTAAAATAATGTGTGGAGCTAAGATTACTTACTATAAATAAAAAATACAATCTATGAATCAACAGAAAACAAGTGTCCAAAAGATCTTTCGGTCACACTTTATTTTGATGGTCTGTTTGTTGAATTAAGTTACATTGCATCTACATGCCAACTAATTCTCATTAGATTATATGTAGACTGTTACTTATGTCATAAATGATCATAATGTCATAATGTAGGTGGAAAGAACCATGTTTGAGTGGGTGGGAGAACCAGTTAATTTTCATTTAAAGGCACTGTTGCAAATTAGCTACAATTCCCTCAAAACCCAGTAAAATCATTGCAATGTTTATGACATTTTTGTAAATTTGGAATTTTTACAAACGAACTGGGTTACATGGATTATATTTCAGAATGTTCCATGAAGGAGGCCCAATGTGTGTGAATGAATAATTCAGGAAAGTTACACTTCATTTATTTTCACATAATTTGAGTAGCCTCAATGGTTTAGATTAATTGTGCTGGGACTTTTTCCCCTCTTGTGTTTACTTGTTAAGTTTGATGGCATTTTTTTTCTACAAATCCCTGATGCAAACATTTCAGTCTGAATCATTAAGGAGTCCAGAAAGTATCAAAGTTCTGTCAACATTTGGTATCAGATCATTTTCAAAGTCCCAGACTCTTTTGTCCACAAAGAGTTCCTCTTTGGTCAGATGCCCCTGCAGCGGGACTCTCACATGCACAATCCTACATACATCAAATGGCACATGGTAACTCCCTCCAAAGTTCTTCAAGGAGGAATGCACTGATGTCTGCTCCACCATCCTTGGGTTGACAATCATCTTTGTGGGATTGTAAACATTCTTTCGTTCAGGTTCTCTGTAAATGTGCTCCATGATATTGATTCCAGAAATATTATTCCATTCTTTTCGCTTGAACTTCCCACTGTCCTCAAACTGTGTTTTGGGGAATATGTGGTTCTCTATGAGGAACACTCCTTTACTGGGATCAGCAGACTGGAGGTCCTCCATAAGAGACTGTAAATTTGTGTATTTATATGGCATGATAATCTCATCAATGTCATTCAGAAGAACATATTTGGATTGATACATGTGCCTGTAGATGCACTCGTTGAGTGTTACTAACTGACCATAATAATGGAGATCGCCCTTGTGTTCCTGAAAATTCCAGCCTGGAGAGGGATTCATAAACTTGTTGATAGGCCACGAAACAATCTCCAGTATCCCTTCTGATTCATAATGATTTAGAAGCTTCTTCAAGTCTGGACCACAGCTGGTATTATAGATGACCACATGCTGTACACCCAGAAGTTTGTACATCTCCATAGTTTGAGCAAACTGCAGTACATTGTTGTAGCTTCCAAAAAGGTTGGAGATGCAAACAGTGAAGTTATACTTGAAATTGTCTGTTACCAAATTATTTTTGATCAGCAGATAGTCCATATTGAGGTTGTATGATTTTTTTGCTGGATAAGTTGTTATGAGAACATGTGATGCATTTTGCATGTTCTTGCCTTTACAAATCACATCTGAGACATGAAAAGGAAAGCCAAAATGGTCTGTGTGTATCTGGACCTCAGTCTCAACAGTTTCGCAGACATGTTCAGGGTACAGTAAACACAGTAAAGTGGCTGGAGATTGTTTCTTTTTATTATGCTGATGACTCGAATGGCTCTGTCCAGCCTGTGGTCAATAAATGCAGAAACCATGAAATGCTCAGAGTTTTTGATGGGCGTTATTGAATATGAAGCCTCTTGGATTTTGATTGTATTATTTGTCAGATGAGTTTTTATCGTTTGATTATCCTTGTGTTTTAAAATCAATGTGCCAATAATGGTGGCCATAAATGATAGTAGAAGAAGCACTGTAAATTTGTTTTCTTTTTCCATCTGTCCTTCAGCTTCTGTGAAGTAAAGCAAATAAATACATATAAAACACACAATAAATAAACTTAATGGAAGGCAATGAAATTTGTAAAACATCTTTAACTTTAACAAAATTTGAGTTATTAAGTTTAACTTTTTCATTAACCACCAAACCATTTTTTTATTTAATCATAAATAAAAAGCATTTATTATAAAGCGTTTTATAACAGTACTAGTAACTAACCACTCTAATGAAATGAAAGTATGCATTAAGTCTGGGGTGCATTTACCAAAACCATCGTTAGCCAACTAAGGTCGCAAGTTCTGTCGTTACAAACATAGTTTGTTGATTTGACGTTTTCCAAATCCATCGTTCCAACGAACATTCGCAACCTGCATCACAAACCTTTATGCTTGCAACTACACATCTAGAGATGTAGTTAGAAGCATAGCTTCTGACTGTGTTCTATTCTGAGTTATCCCCCTATGCCCTATTCCTTTTGAACATTCATTTGGAATAAAAAAAAAAACAACAACAAACAAAAAAACTTTAATCTCTCTAAGGTGTAATTTGCTTTCAAAGTTTTTTTTTTTGCAGTTCAGTTTTAGCGATCTTTATATTGACTATTGCTTTCTCTTCATAGTGCACAACATTTATGCTATTTTGACCGCAGCCGTGGCTCATCACCAAAGTTATAAGTGACCTATTATTTAAAAAATTTATTTATGTTATGTCTCCAAAGCTTATTGTGAAAACAAAATATATAGCATACATTAATGCTTTTAATTTATACTAGGTTATTTATTAAGGAATGTGTCTGTAGCCTACTGTTTATGACATGGGCCTGATAAATTTTACAATGGTTTATTATTATTTTAATGTACTTTAACGTAAAGAATATTACACATTTAAATACAGAATACAAAAGGTACCTTATTTTTTGGTTTCATGGTATCTAAGAAAAAGCTTATTTTTCAAATACGAAATGCTCTTATGGATAAAGCACCTTTTGTCAAGCATCTATGTCACATTTATTGTAAGGCAGTGGTTCTCAAACTTTCCAAGTCTTTCCAAGTACCACCATAATGACCAGTATTGAAATACAGTAGCGTAGTAGTCTAATTAAGCAGCTACAGCTCTGCACAGTTCAAAAACCAAGCAGATTAATTCCTATTATTAAGAATATGTATTATTGTCAGCCACATTAAACATTATAAATAGTTTGAACATTAACTGTACTTGCAGACAAAAAAACCTGCTCTGTTTAAATTAAAATGTGCTTTTAAAAGTTAATTAAAAATGGCACTGTTCTTAAAAAGTAAAAAGAAAAATGCTGTACTTGTAAAGTATTAATGTTAAGTAGCCTATTTATCAAAACCTGGAAATGCTGCTTGGACCTGATAAATATAGGCTATATGTCATAGATCTATAATTTTTTTTATACATTTTAAAATAAAGGTTGCATGTACATATGACATATTTGTATATCTTTGAAATCTAAATATTAACTTGTATTTTAAATATGTGATTTGCAATTACATATGTAAATTAGAAATTAGATCTGCTGCAAGTCATTTACAGTAGGCCTACAGTATGTGTGTCAGAAAAGCGAGTGATTAAATGCATATATACAGTGCTTGACCAACTCACATGTGCTGTATTTTTGTGATTTGGTGCGAATCTGTGGTGTAGTCAAGGCCATACGCACATATACGCCGTATGTCTACTTTTTACATGAGCTGTTTAGGTATTACAACTTCTGAGGATCAATAATTGCATATATCCTCGGTATACTCACTTGTTTTGCTGATTAGACTTCCCTAATTTACGTGTATTCGCATCCTCTTTAACTGTGTACCAAATGTTTTTTTTTTTACTTGCAATTGGTGCATTTTTGTTTAACTTGCGCCATTCCCCGCCCCCTGATGACCCCAGCAACTGTGAGAAAATTTGATGACAAGTCAACTAAATGATGTCTCGCTAAAACATTGAGGTAAAATTATAAAAAAGCATGGGTGTCGCTTTGACACCCATATATTTCTACTGAGCCCCCCATAAGGTTTGCGATTTGCTCATGAACTGTACACTACTAAATTATCGTCTCAGTCCCCTCTTGAATTTCGTTTTTCATTTAATCAGCAAACCACAGCAGTGCAGAGCATAAGCAGATCATTATACCCAGCAAACAATGAGTTGGCGGACCGCCGGCGTTTTTTGGGCGGCACAAATTCAGCTGCTTGATACGAGCGGACTGCTGTCGGTGCACCATCGGCAAACCGCCCATTCTAAAAATTCTGTCGGCCCACCAGCGTTTTTTGGGTGGCACGCCGCCAGTGGTTTGCCGTGGGTGGACCGCCGCCGGGACACCAGTGGCAAACCGATGGCCCACCCGGTGGTGTTTTTAATGTTGTAAGCTACAGTACCTGATAAGAGTACTTTTGTTTAACACTTTTTACATTTAAAATGAATGTGGCACTGAATAAAAATATAATTATTAATAAAAGCAAAGTTTAGTATAAAAAACTGCAAGACGTTTTAAATATAACAGGTTATTATTAAAACAAAAAAAATAAGTAAAAAAATCTAAATTTAATATCAAATGTCATTATTTAAATTGTTTATAAACTGATAAAATGTTTATGTAAATGCTGCGTGACTTTAAAGTGTCCGCTAAGGGAGCCTCATTCAAACCGATTCAAACACTGCAGCACAGAGTTGCCATGGAAACGGAGCAACGTCACTCCACCTAAATGTCAACAAAAGTCTCTCGTGCTGCAGTTTTCACTAATTTCAGGTAAGTAATATCTGCATATTTTCAATTTTTTTGCTATAGATACACTTGTATCACATACCCAAATGGGTCATGGAGGAGCAATCAGGTTTCCCTATCTACCTTTTCCTCGACGTTTCCCTCATCATCAAAGCTGTTTCCTCCAGCGAAAATGCAACTCTTAACGAACATTTTGCTTTGTTTAACAGAGGAATATGGGGCGGCATGTGTCAAAAAATTTGATTGATGTCCCCTTTTAGGCGGGACTTCCAGTTTAATACTGTCACCAAAGCACATTCAAATCAAAGAGTAAACACATTTTATTTTAAGAATACTTTGCAGTAAACTTTAATGCATGAATACGTTTTTTTTATCAACCCTCTAACGCAGAATGTTTTTGAAACATTTAAGTATGTTTTACGACCACTGTCAGTGAAAAGTACAAGAACCATTTCTACTGCTAATTTTCTTTTTCATTCCTTAATTTTCTTTTCGACTTAGTCCCTTTATTAATTTGGGATCGCCACAGCGGAATGAACCGCTAACTTATCCAGCACGTTTTTACGCAGCGGATGCCCTTCCAGCTGCAACCCATCTCTGGGAAACATCCACACACACTCAATCACACTCATACACTACGGACAATTTAGCCTACCCAATTCACCTGTACCGCATGTCATTTGACTGTGGGGGAAACCAGAGCACCCGAAGGAAACCCACGCGAACCCAGGAAGAACATGCACAGTCCACACAGAAACGTCGACTGACCCAGCCGAGGCTCGAACCAGCAACCTTCTTGCTGTGAGGCAACAGCACTACTTACTGTGCCACTGTGTCACCCCTGCTAATTATCTTTTGTTGTCTAATTCTTCACAATATTTTTTCACAAGAATCATGAATGTACAAAACTAAACTGAATACTTGACACTAAATCTGCATTAATATGTTTTTGCAATAGTCTCCGAGGTACAATGCATTAGAAATAGACATTTAGCTGTGAAGTTAAGTTGTGAAGTTATTTGAGTTGTAAATGTTGTGGTTTTAAACCAGAGACAGCCAACAGTATTATGTGTACCTTTTGTTCATACACTTTTTCAAATGAATGAGAAATTATGAAATCGTACATCAGTCCTTCTAGGTTCAACTAAATTGGGTGACAACTTTTAGATTGTCTTTCTGAACTGACTACAAAACCGTTACAAGACACAACATGAAAAAGTGATCTTACTGCTTTTTCTGATACATTTACCGTCTGCATACATACTGTATGAGAATTGTGTGTTATTAGGTTGTTTTAAACGTCAAACAACTTTAATAAATGATCTACAGTTTATACCTTTATGCTTTAAACAAGTAACCAGTCCTTGACACACTATGCAACATTTTAATTTTCTAAATATTTAAATATACATTTGGCATAAATAGAGGGCTTTAATCAATTTCGACAATGTTTCTATGATTTGGTTCACACCATCACGTTTTGCATCTAGCTTATTTTCTGTCTTTTTTACAGGAAGGCATAGACACTTTTCACAAGCATTAGGTCATTTATACCGCTGGACTTTGAATGCACCAATTAACACATGGCCACTCTTGCAGGTTTATTTTAAGTTATTATTTTTGTATGTAAACCTGATCCTGTAAATTACATAATTTTATCCAAAGTTTAATAATGACTAGGTGGGGTAATAAAATGTGAAGCAGGCAATTTTTTCTTTAAAAATCATAGTGGAATTTAAAATCAACTTTTTCTACAATTTTTAAGTTACATTAAAACATTTTACTTGTTTAACACAAAAAAATAAGAATAAGAAATAATATTTCAAGCAAATATACACTGAAATAGAGTAGTACAAACATGGATTGCATAACAATAATAAGCTAATGTTAACCAGGTGGAAGAAGCTATCTGCAGCGCAGTGTGAGACTTGACCCATTGTGTGTCTGAATAGGAGAGAGACAGACAGAAAAAGGAGAGAGAGAGAGAGAGAGAGAGAGAGAGAGAGAGAGAGAGAGAGAGAGAGAAAGAGAGAGAGAAAAAAGACCCCTGAAGAGAAAAGAAACAAGATAGAACAGGTGAAGTGTGTGTGATTTCGGATACTTTCAGCTTTTTAATTAAGTGCTTTTTGCCTACTCCTCATCCCGAGGAAGACAAGTAGGAATCATTAATAAGTGTGTATTATGGAAGACTCAACTGGATTGGAGAGGTGTTATATCCAAATCATATGCATTATAAGTTTGTAGAAGTTATACATTAAAAATACCCTTCAGTGAACTTGAACATGTATATTCAAATGCATTAATTTTCACTAGTTTTATTAGTTGTTTTTTTTAAAGTGTGCTTTAAATGCTTTAAAAATAAGTTAAATCTTTGTAGACTAGAAATATATGTACTAAATATCATTTATTTTAAAATGCAGGACAATACATTATAGATACATTTTATTAAAAAAATATTCTATTAATTTTATTTTTTAAGTCAACTATAGGGGTGTAGCCAGGTAGGGGGCCCAACAAGACATTGTGCCCAGGGGCCTCTGAATTTTTAATCCGGGACTGATTCTGAGGATAACAATTTAACAGGAGGATCTTTCGAGAGAAAAAGCATGAAAAGAGGAGGAAAGACAAGGCACAAATTGTGAGTCTGCATCATCTGACAGAGCGAGAGCAGATCATTTGCTCGCTGCAATACTGCACTTACGACATTTGTCAGTGAAATAATACCATATGCACATACGTCCATCTTGAGAATGTACTGTCTTCTGCCATTTTTATCGATTTGCCTCTTTTCCGCTGCGCGTTAGGGCTTAACGTTACTGCGAACCGGGCTGTGTCAATAGCCCCGGACCTCGAGCTCAGAGGCTGAAATCATTCCACAATCAAAGTAAAAAGTTCCAATAGAGGAAGATTAATTACAACACACACGTATGTTCACTCACCACGAACAGGAAATAGAACTGCAGTATTTTTTATTTGTTAATGTCTTTCGGGCGAAAAGTTTGTTGTAACACACACGTTACTGAACATGTACCGAGTAAAATATTACTGAAAATGTATTAGTAATGCCTTACACTACTGCGTTACAGGAAATTGTAATACGTTACTGTAATACGTTACTTTTGTTACGCATTACTCCCAACACTGTATATAATGTCAGAAACATATATGTCCACATATATGCCAGAAACATACATGTCACCTACATGTATAAAACATATGTCCCATATATGCCAGAATACACATATACATACACATATACAGTGCATCCGGAAAGTATTCACTTTTTTCCACATTTTTTGTTCCAGCCTTATTCCAAAATGGATTAAATTCATTTATTTCCTCAACATTCTACACATAATACCCCATAATGACAATGTGAAAAAAGTTTTTTTGAAATTGCTGCAAATGTATAAAAAAAGAAAAAACTGACAAATCACATGTACATCAGTATTCACAGCCTTTTCTCAATACTTTGTTTATGCACCACCTTTGGCAGCAATTACTGCCTCTAGTCTTTTTGAATATGATGCCACAAGCTTGGAACACCTGTCTTTGGGAATGTTTGCCCATTCCTCTTTGCAGTACTTCTCAAGCTTGTCACGTGGGTTTGTTTTGTTTTGGTCGTCTACATGTATTTGTTATGGTAGCTCACGTGTTATGACGGTACTCAGCTATTTTGATTAGCCAGCCAGCTGAGACTCATTACCGTGTCTATATCTGGGCTACGCTTCTATGTTTCCTTGTCAGTTCGTTGTGATTGCTTATGTGTCTCTGTCTGTGCTCAGGACTGTGAGGAGTGACTGCTGGACCACGTTCATCTGTTTGTTTTCTGCCTTCCATAGCCCAGTTTTCCTCGTGTCTTTGCACGTTTTTCCCTACCCTGTCGGTTTATTCTGATTGTGTCAAATAAACTTTTTACTTGCATTTTGGATCCATTCTCAGTATCTTATTCACCCGTGACACTGCCAAAACAATAAAATACATTTGTCTAAAGAATTTATATGCTTTCTAATTTAATAACAGCTAAGAATACTGATTAATTTTAGTAACACTACAATAACTATAAATGACATACCATTAATGTCTATGCAACATAATGCTGTGAGTTGTAACACTACAGTACAGTAATTAACTGTAACATGTTTCCAGTTAGTTACCGCTACTGCTTTAATACAGTAACTAACTAGCAACTGTTGCCAGTTAGTCACTGTAACCAAACCATGTATTGCCAGTATTCTACTGTAAAAAAAAAAGCCTGGTAAGGTCTAACAGTGCATATATATCTGAAACATATATGTCCACATATATGCCAGAAATATATATATGTCCCATATATGTCAGAAAAATATATATCCAGAAACATATATGTCAATATATATGTCAGAAACATATATGCCGGAAATATATATGTCCATATATGTAAAACACATATATGTCCCATATATGTCAGAAACATATATATGTCCCGTATATGTCAGAAACATGTCCACATATATGCCAGAAACCTATATGTCCCATACTGTATATGTCAGAAATATATGTACCCTACATGTATAATACATATATGTCCCATATATGTCAGAAACATTTATGTCTTATGTATGCATAACACATATATGTCCACATTTATGCCAGAAACATATTTGTCCATATACATGCCAGAAACAAATATGTCCATATTTCAGCTAGACACGCATAAGTCCCATATATGCCAGAAACATATATGTGCTATACATGTAGGGGACATATATGTCCCCTATATGTCAGAAAACATATGTTCATATAAGTAAAACACATATATGTCTGATATATATCAGAAATATATATGTGCCATATATGTCAGAAACATATATATCCACATATATGCCAGAAACATATATGTCCATATATGTAAAACACATATATGTCCCATATATGTCACAAAAAAAACATGTCCACACATATGCAAGAAACTTGTTTCCTACATGTAAAATGCATGTCCATATATGTCAGAAACAAATATGTCCCCTACATGTATAGGACACATATGTCCCATATATGTCAGAAACATATATGTTCCATATATGTCAGAAACAATTATGTCCCATGTATGCATAACACATATATGTCCACATTTATGCCAGAAACATATATGTCCACATATAAGCCAGAAACATATATGGCCATATATGTAAAACACATATATGTCTTATATATGTCAGAAACATATATGTCCACATATATGCCAGAAATGATATGTCCCATATATGTCAGAAAATGTATATCCACATATATGCCAGAAACATATATGTCCATACAGTATATGCAAAACACATATATGTCCCATTTATGCCAGAAACATATATGCCCCCTACATGTATAACACATATGTCCCATATATGCCAGAAACATATATGTCCATATGTAAAACACATATATATTCCACATATGCCAGAAACATTTATTCATTCATTTTCTTTTCGGCTTAGTCCCTTCATCAATCTGGGTTCGCCACAGCAGAATGAACCACCAACTTATCCAGCATATATTTCACGCAGCAGATGCCTTTCCAACTGCAACCCATCACTGGGAAACATTCATACACACTCATTCAAACACATACACTATGGACAATTTAGCTTACCCAATTCACCTATACCACATGTCTTTAGACTTGTGGGGGAAAACGGAGCACCCAGAGGAAACTCACGCAAACACAGGGAGAACATGCAAACTCCACACAGTAATGCCAATTGACCCAGCCGAGGCTTGAACCAGTGACCTTCTTGCTGTGAAGCAATTGTGCTATCCACTGCGCCACTGTGATGCCCGTGTCAGAAATACATACTGTATGTCCATATTCGTAAACACACACATATATATTAAATCTGAGGTAACAAACTAAATCAAAAGCTACGCTGCTTTACAAAACAAATAACTTTATAAATCCAAAATATATTCATTTTATTATTCAGCGTTTTTTTTTTCGCGTACCACAGTTTGAGAACCACTGCTCTAGGGGAACTCTGGAGTGATTCAGCTGCCTCTTTCTTTTTTTGGCAAATCATGATCCTACTTCATGTGTCACAAGATGACGACAAGCGTTAAGCATGGTTTTTATAGTTATATATTTAGAAATGGTTCTGGATGCCCTAGCTTGTGATGATTCTCTGTAAACCAATAGAATTCAGCAGTGAGTCTATGTCCATTGTGTTTTTCAGTGGATCGTCCTTCAACAGTGACACTTGTATACAAATGAATCTGAACTGATTTTCAGCAGTGACATTTCAGAACAAAAACTGAAGTGACGAAAATAAGCAAACCATGCAAGTCAAGAGGGAACACAAAGAAGCTGGCTGTCATTTCATCACATTATTTTAAATATTTGTAAAACAATATGGATTATCAGACATATTTGCACAAGCAATTACCTTTGTGGTGAGTAAAATGTATTGTGGAAATTAGGTTTACCAACTAATGTTCTTCCAGAGAATATTTAATGTTGATTGTATAAAATCTCAGAATGGTCACATAAGAATGACTATGGACTGCACACCACACCTCAGCACCTGCATGAACTTGCCTCCTACCCAATTCAAAACATCAGCAATATAGCCTTAACAGTTTGTGCTCCATTTGTGATGGTATGTAAATATCTGTTAAAAATCTGTTTGTGCTGCTTTGGTGTTTCAGATATTAAAATAATAGTAATAGGTCGTTCTGTGGTCTCTCTACATGTTCTAGATTCGCCCCATATAGCCTTATATGTCTGTGCTTCATTTGTGCTGGTTTGTGCCAGTAAAAGTTTCTCTTATGTTGGTTTGTGCCATAAAATATTTGTATGTGTTGCTTTTGTTATTAAAATATTGGACATTGAATAAACAGTGATTATTTGCCATCCCCATCCCCGTTTTAAACTTATACAGAACCCTAGTAAACCTTTGTGCTGCATTTGACCAATTCACATCAGTACAGCAGCTTTAATAATTATGAATTACATTTAATAAATAAAAAAAATTAATAAAAAATATCAGTCCTCTTTTTCAGGCCTACTATTACAATAAAATGGTTAAATCTGGAGATTTTTGGAGATGTGCTTAATGTATTATGATTTACTCAAGCAAGATCAATTGTTAAATCTAGATTTACACAACTAAAATTATAGTAAATTTGACTAAAACAATACACTGAAATTAAAACAATTCAGTATTTCCATAAATAAGAAAACTATTTGTGCGGTTGTAAGCATTTGAGACATTGTGATTGCCTCAGTGCATAGAGTAAATGACATGTCACATGTATATTTTTCTTTTGTAAATTTTAGAAAGTTCAGACTGCATGATTTTAGCCCTGATTTTGACTCGCCGACAGGTTTTGAGAAATCGCTGACAAATGCCTGTGCTGGCATTTCTCCTGTGGTGTTGCTATCAGTGTGTGAAGAGTGGGAGAAGAGGCTTGTATTGACAATCCAACACAATGGGCAGCACATTAAACGCATTTTATAAGTGGTCAGAAACTTGTAAATAACTCTTGAAAGAATAAAGTTAGGTTAACACCATTGTTTTTCTTGTAAAATTCCGAATAAGTTTGATTTGTCAAATGACCCTCTTCCTATTGAAAAAACAAAATGGCCAACATGGTCACCACCCATCTTGAAAAGTTTGCCCCCTCACATATACTAATGTGCCACAAACAGGATGTTAATATCATCAACCATTCCCATTTTATTAAGGTGTATCCATAAAAATGGCCCACCCTGTACTTCTGTTGTTAATAACTACATAACAGAAAAAGAAGGCTTTAAGCTTTAGAAAATGTATTTATGTTGCTTACCTGGCTTTTGAAGAGAATTAGCAATTTCTCCTCAACTTTTTTACTTTTCGACCTGATTGTGATATTGATCAGATGACACATGAAACAGACACGGTGCTCCTGCCAAATTTCCACTAGTTTTTTCTCCATTTCTTGGGTCCAAATAAACTAAAAAAAGAAGTGCTTTTAACTTCTCCCCCAGCCTTCCGCTGGCCTGCAGGTACCCATACTAGTGAATGCTGCTCTCTTATTGGCTGTAGGTGATTGCAGATTTTATTTTCAATCAGAACACATTTCACACAGCATGATTTGAATCGTCGACAGCTCCAGATATTCAGCATGCCAAATATCTCACGGGCGTGGGCAACTCATCTGCGATTCTCTCAGATTGCGTCCTTGATTGTTCATACTGTGTGATTGTCACTCACGAGCACCGATTTGCCTGTGATTTCAGGCATTTGTCAGCGATTTCTCAAAACCTGTCGGCGAGTCAAAATTAGGGCTAAAATCATGCAGTCTGAACTCTACATAAGTGTTAGCAGTAACTGTAAAGAACGTAAACTACTGTCCAAAGGTCAAATGAGTTATTGTGTTTCTCATAGCAAATATGGATTAAAATGTAGTCCTTTTCTTTTCTGTTTTTAAAAATAAGATTTATTTTATTTTATATTCTGCTTTTTGTTCTACTAACTATAAAAGTTACAGTTGTCATGAAACCTGAGAGAAATGCTCCATGGGTATGCAGAGGTAGATTGGCCATCGGGAGCATCAGGAGGATTCCTTGTGCCCTGGTGAATGATTTGGCCTGCTGCCAGACATTATTATTATTTATTAATTTTATAAGATTGCTGATAACTGTACTAAAGCGATCATTTCCAAATTCAGCATTCAATTTAAATAATTGATTATAATTATTAAAAACAAAATCATTTATCTAAATATGCAAGTCATTCTTGACAGGCAACATTGCACTATGGTTCGATTTATGCTTTTTCCAAGCCTCTGCTAAAGCACTGCAACCAAGGTGACCATACTGTATGTAATGTCCTCTTTTTTTTCTGGACAGGAAAGTCTCTCTTTTTGAGACAAAAAAAAGTGTCTGGCAGGGGTTTCTGAATCTCCTTAAATGTCTGGGATTTGGCTTTCTACAGTTATCATCAGGGGTGGACTGGGACAGTATTTTCACACAGGAAAAGTTACTGAAGGTCAGACCAAAATGAAGATGGTGGCCGGGGTGGGGTGGGGTGGGGGAGGGTGGTGGAGCAGGTGCCAGGAGGCAACCAGGAAATGGTGCTCCCTATGGACCAGTCCGCCCCTGGTCATCATTGATTTTACATTTTAATAGTTCACACTTAGATATTGCTTAATAATAATAGCAGGTTTGGCATGCTGTCCCAAGTGAGAACCTGAGCTTGGAGATAATTGAGCCCAAGGCTCAATTATAAAACTAAAGATAAGGGAGTAAGGCTAGACGGGCTAATTATAGTGTGTTTGGAATAATGTGATTGGTTTACTAAGGATTACAGATGAGAAACCTGCCATGATCAATCATCTCACGTGCTCCTCTCAAAATTAATTTGTGAAACTTCACTGTGTGAAATCAAAATTTTTAATTTTATTTTGATAGCGCACATTGTTATTCTGAACAATATAATCCATGCAAGACAATCCACTGGGAAAAAAAAGGTAAAACTATAATTTTTTCTGTCCATTTGAGTAATAGTAGACTGCTTAATATCTGTTGATACTGCTCCTACAACAGACATTTAACTGACTGTAAGAAACCTAACAGTCTACTTGTAATCTAATAAGAATTAGTTGGCATGTAGATGCAATGTAACTTAAATTCAAAAAACACCATCAAAATGTTTGCTTCTTTTTCTGTTGACATGTTTGACAGTTTCAGCCACAATATTCTTAACCATGCGCATCTTATCATTAGTTTGCTATGAGGAAATGATGCACAAATAGAAAGCCATGCCCCTTGCTCAATGTTTTGTTGTAGCCAGAAGTACATCAATGTACTGAGATAAAATTCTCAACAACTTCTAGTTCATGTGGACACTGAAGCCTGATTTATACTTCTGCGTCAAGTGATTGGTGTACCCCATTGCACAAACCTTGCATGGACCCTCCCCATTGTGAGCATTTATACTTCTGCATTGTGTCTGTGCTTCTCAGAAAATAACACTTCTGAAACAATAGCAGGCAGTGGGCTATCTGCATTCCACTGTGTTGAGTTCCTTTGACAGTATTTAAGCTTAAATGCTGGAAATGCAGGAAATGCATTTGACAAGTATTATAGGCTATTTCTGCCCCCCAACTGCTGGCCTGGATGGGTGTTAAATTTCCTGTCCTAAAAAAGTCCACCCCTGTGACTTAGAGAGTATGCAGAAAATATTGCTGTTAGTCAGTTAGAGGAAGTGACTAAACGTTAGTCTTTTTACATTAAATTAGCTTTAAGGAACCAATATAAATAAATAAATAAACAAAACAGGTTAATGGATTTGTTAACTTTCTAGTTTCTTTGAATAGTGAATAAATTTATTTTATTGACTGAAAGCCAGAGTCAAATCAGCATACTCTTGTTTTCACACACATTACCCTTACCGAACATCCTCAGATTGGGCTCGAGACTCAATCTTTCCACTGGTCACACAATTACTAATATACTATTGTATGTCAAACGGTTTGACTAGACATGGGTTACTAATTACTTATAACTAATATTTCTAACTAACTACATTTGTAGTTTTATATAAAAAAAAAAATATCATTGAAATTCCTTTTTACATTAGTTACCATTTTTCTCCACACCACCACCAGTGTGCAGCTGCAGCATCCACTTGGATG
>CAIGQZ010032553.1:6471751-6500244 GCA_903798205.1 Danio tinwini | reverse complement strand
TAACCGTTGTTGGGCTGCAGAGTGATATGGATGTGGCGTTTTCAAAATGTTTTCATTTATTTTATTAATTGGTAATATTTTACAATAACGGTGCATTAGTTGATGTTAAATACTGCATTAGTTAACATGAATTAACAGTGAACGACACATCTGTTAAGCATTATTTAATATTTGTTAATGTTAACTAAACATATATTAATGGGTTAATTAAATATAATATGTTAATTAAGACTGATTAATTAATGTTTACTTACACATACACTAATGCATTTGTTCATGGATTGACCGAACAATGACCAACACATTTATTCAGCAACACCAAATCTGTATGTCTATGGAAACTATACATATATTAATGGGTTAATTAAAACATTCGGTAATGTGTTAGTTAACATGAACAAATGTTATTAACACATTAGATAATGTTGAAGTAGTGTACACTACAATAAGGTTCATAATTCCATTAACTAATGCTTTGTTAATGATAAATCATGTTAGTAAAGAGTTAACAAACATGAATAAAAGGAATTTTGGAGTGTGGAAACCTCGCCTTCAACTTGTATGTTATTCACGTTGGTTAACCCTTTATTATTAAAATGATTTGTCACTAACAAAGCATTAGTTAATGGAATCATAAACCTTACTGTAAAGTGTACACTACTTCAACATTATCAAATGCGTTACTAACATTTGTTTATTAGCCTATTTAATCATGTTAACTAACACATTAACTGCGTTAACTAATCTATTATTTAACATATTAATATATGTTTAGTTTATCAAATTCATTTTAAAATGTGTTGTTTAGTGTTAGGCCATGCTATCTAATACAAGAAAATATGCATTAGTGTATGTGTAAGTAAACATGAAAAAATTAGGCTGTTAATATAAAGAGATTCCTTTGAACATGAGTAAGTAAATATTAACAAAGATTATGTAATGCTGAATGAAGTCATTGTTCACCATTAGTTGATGTTAACTAATGTATTACACATTAATATATGTTTATTTAACATTAACAAAGATTAAGTGACGTGTAATGTATTGTTCACAGTTAATTCATGTTAACGAATGCAATAATTACCATTAACTAATACACCCTTATTGTACCATAAAATTAAATGTATATATTTATTGCTGATCTAACACACATAAACAAAACTGTGGCACAGGGACATATTAACTTTAGAGAAAGTACCTCTATTGCTTGATCATTTTTTTTATCATGCAATGCTGTGTGTGAATTGTGCACAGAAGCACACCTTTTGAAGCATGAAAACCACATGTAGGCGATGCACTTTTCTATTAATATTTGTCCTCGCTTTATCAGCTTTAAATTACTGTCCTTTGAAATTAATGCATATAGCACTATTTATGCTCTGTATTTATGTTTTACATGCGTTTATCACAGGAGAATATGATCCAGCCAGATACCAAAACTAAACTAGAAGCTAAAGTTTGTTGAAGAACTTTGATGTTGGCTGGAAAAAGCCTACGTGACAACACTGAGACTGTTGGCAGGAAGCACAGCAAATGTCACAATGCCACCATCAACCTTGCTTTACATCTTCTGCGTTTCTGTCAAAGCAGTTAAACATGCGAGGATGGAGAGAAAGCCCCAAGAGGAAGCAGAAATGGAAAAAGCATGTAAAAAAAAGCATTTCAGGAAAAAGCAGCAGTGAAATGTTGAAAATGTCTTATCTGTTGTATTTTCTTAACCACTAATATGCTGTTTGCTAGAAGTGTAGTGTAGTGTGATGACTACTATCATCCCATAAAATACTATAGGTTGATATTATTTATTGTATTGTAAGTTACCTGAGTAGTTTAGACAATAGATGGTCACATATATTAATTATTCACAATATATATGCTTCATAAACACCCCGACCCTGATAAACACTACACATATAATCCACTACATATAAGCACTGAGTCCAAATAGCATCTCTTGCTATTTGCACTAGCCACTGCCTTAAAAAAAACATGCTCCATTACAGTATTTTTATATGTTAAAAGGTTAAACCAACAAACAGACTCACTCATTGGTACAGTATACATGTGTATATATTAATTTATAACTGGTTGTATTTAAAGGAAAACCTAGTTGCCTACTCTCATTCTGCTTATTCACCCACATAAAAGAATACTGTAGTAATTTATAGTAAATACTAAAGTATGAACCACACTACAGTAAAGTGTTTTATACTGGATATAATATTAAGAACAAGTCGTTAATGAATGCTACAGCTAATTGACGTGTATTGTTAAAAAACGGTATTTACTGTAAACAAGATTATAGTCATTTTTTCTTCTGGGTAGTTAAAGTTGAAAAGGTGAAGTGCAGTCAAACTATGAATTAAAATGCTATAGCCAGCCTGTTCATAAAGTCAGTAAACGAATTAGTCCTTTCTACAAGCAAATGAAAGCAAACGAAACAGACAGCTATAAAACGCAAATACTTACGTGTTATATACCGCCGTCTTCTGATGAGACCGTTGTACAGAGACTGAACACTGGCAAATCCTTTGACTTAATTGTTTTTTATACGCTTTACTCAATACTTTATCAGTGCAAACCCTGAAATACGCGGATTGTGCGAATCGAAACTGGAATAGGCTACTCTCTGCCTCTGCAGTGCGCGCAGCAAAATGTGTGTCATGGATGTCTGGGCGGGAGTGCGCGTTAAACACAGTTTAAAAAACAGTTAAAAGACAGTTCTTATCTAAATTAAATTGCTTTCTTACGAAATGTAACCATGGTTTTATTGCAGTAACTATGGTTTTACTACGGATTCATTCGTTTTTTTGTTTTTTTTTTAATGTAAACTGATTGAAAACCTTTTTATGTTTGTTGCTGATGCAGACATTATCCCATAACTTTTGTTAAACGTACCTAATACACTCTGCTTTTGTTCTGTGATTTCTACAGTTATGAACTTTAATGCAGTACAGTGTTATCATAGTGAACACTATTACTACATTAAAACTATGGTCTCAAAACTATAGTTGTTTAAAACCACACACCAAAAAAACAAAAACAAAAAAAACATGGTTACTACAGTCATATTTTCTACAGTTTTATTATAGTAAAACCATGGCTAATTTCCATAAGGGATAACTTAAATCGATCACTTGATAAATTCATCATGATTGATTCAATTGATGTAAATGACATGGATCTGTCATCTCCTCTCAACTTCAAGTGATAATATATTTTTATTTAATTTACATTTATTGAACCTGGGGCAAAACATCAGTTAGGATATAGATACTAATGTCCCTTACTCTGCTGGGGTGTTTTACACTTTCAAGTGTCACTTTGCACATGCCAAATTGATGATTTATTTGTTTATTTGTTTGTTTATTTGTTAATACAGCGGGAAATACAAATGTATTGCTTTCTAATCACCACAGTAGCAATGGAATGCAATGCAAACAACAACAACAACTATAACAACAACAACAACATCATAATAATAAAATAACGATTCAAAACACACAATGACCATCGTTTTATATGAGCAAATGCTATAAAAATATAAATTGCTGCAGGTACATGTTTTGCAAGAGACGTCAATGTCATAGTTTGAGGTTGGGTAGGTGTAAATGTTTATACCATATGTGCCTTGGAGTGCAAGCCAGGAGTGCAAGTGCTAACCACAACGTGTTAATATGTTAGACTAATTTGTTTTCCAGTTTTATTTTTTTGCTTGTTTTTCCTTATTCCTGTTTATGTAAAGCACTTTGAATTACAATTGTGCATGAAATGTGCTATATAAATAAACTTGCCTTGCCTTCCTACTATGGATGCCAATAGTTATAGCATTTGAGCTTTCTTCAAAATATTATCTGTCCAACATGAGAAAAACTCTTGAAGGTGGTAAGTATATAATATAAGAAGTATGGCAGTATAAATGATGAAGACATTTTATTTTTTGGGTGAACTATGCTTTTAAAGACATGGCATAGCATTTAACAACCCATCGATTGATTATTAAACTGTGAGACATAAAAAAAGGGAAACACAAGTTGTAATAAGGGAAGAAGTACCCAGCCACTTACTTTCTGCAACTGGAAAAGAACTGCAATCCAAATCTAACCGCAGGACAAAATTAACAAAACCAAATGATATTTGGCAGCTTTGTCAAGGGTTGCATGTCAAATGTGACATTTTAGCTTAAAGAAAATCGCTTTGTTACTATTGTCCCATGCTACTTTCATAGCCACTCTCCCCTACTTGATATTAAAACTTTCCATTCTGTTTTTTTGTTTTTTTAATAGTCTCTTGCGGCTAAACACACACACAAACCCTAATCAATTTTCTGATTTGATCAAGTGGTACTTTTAAATTATCCACCAAATAATTGACATTTTTATGATGGTTTATGCCTTTAATCTGCCTATACATAACACTAGTTTCCCCTTCGGGAGGGGAACTTCAATGCTATGTGAAAACTTCCACTATGGGGATTTCATTCAGAAAGCCAATCATCTGAAAGAGTATGTAAACGGGCCAATGAAATGCCAATGAGTTAACAGCTTCAGCTCATGCACCTGATGCTCGTTGCAATCAATTTGCTATAAGAGCACAGCACGCACAAAGCCAAGCATCATTTTCACTTCAGAGACTTCAACAGCCTCCTGAGAAAGTCGATGAGGGTTCCTTCAGCTGAGTTTCAGACAGAGAGTGAATGAGAGCGATCTCCTGGTCCAGAGTGTCCTCAGAGAGAGCACTTTTCCCTTCCCTGGATGTGACAACTCAAATACTGCCAGTCTGGGACATGATGAAAAGCCTTCCAGCTCGCAGGATCGGCACACTTCGCCAGTGGCTCATGAGGTCTGGGAGGATGGTCTCCTTACTCTTACACCTCCAGCCCTCCCCTCTGGAGTCTGGGTGTAAGGTGAGTGAATCTCTCGCCTCCAGCTCTTCCGCGGGACCCCAGCGCTCCCTGGATGACCACTCCCACTCCACGCTGCCCCACTGCTGGTACGTCAGCGATCGTAGCAATGCAGTCATTAGCGAGAGCTCTGCCTGCCTGGTTATCGCGGGCCAGCCCTTCGCGGTGGCTCATACGCACGATCAGACTCGGCTACGCGATTCAATTCACGAATGGCCTCCCAAGTTTACGGTTGTGTTTCTCACCAGGGTCAGCCCTGTGCTCGGCCCTGTCTTGCAAGAGAAGATTGCTGTCCTCCTGGCGAAGGATGCAATCTAACCGATCCCTCCAGCCGAGATGGAGAGCGGGTTTACAGCCTGTACTTCATCGTACCTAAAAGAGCGGTGGGCTATGGCCAATCGTAGATCTGCGCGTTTTGAACCGCTGTCTGCACAAGCTGCCATTCAAAATGCTTATGCAGAAGCACATCCTCCGGTGCGTTTGTCCTCAGGATTGGTCTGCAGCAATAAACCTGAAGGACGCGTACTTCATGTCTTCATACTCCACGCCACCGTCAGTTTCTGCGGTCTGCGTTAAGGTCGAGCCTAGCAGTACAGGTCCTCACCTTCAGGTTCTCTCTGTCTCTGCAGGTCTTCAACAAGCTCACGGAGGGTGCCCTAGCGCCCCTTCGGCTCGCGTGCATCCGCATACTCAATTATCTCGATGACTGGCTGATTTTAGCCCTCTCTCGGGAGCAATTGATTATGCAAGGTGACAAGGTGTTCCAGCACCTCCACCCATTGGGGTTTCAGGTCAACCGAGAAAAGAGCAAACTCGCCCCTGTGCAGAGGATCTCTTTTCTCAGGTTGGAGCTGGACTCGGCCACCATGACAGCGCGCCTCTCCGGAGAGCACGCTCCGCTAATGCTGAACTGTCTGAGAGAGTTCGACAGCAAAATAGTGGTCTTACTGAAATCTTTCAGAGGCTCCTGGGGCATAAGGTATCCGCAGCCGCTGTCACGGCACTTGGATTGTTCCATATGAGACCACTTCATCACTGGCTTCACGATCGAGTCCCCAGACGCGCATGGCACGCGGGCACACACCGGGTGACTGTCACTACGCTGTGTCGCCGCGCCCTCAGCCCCTGGAACGATCCCTCGTTCCGACAGGCCTGAGTGCCTCTAGGACAGGTGTTCAGAAATATTGTCGTTTTGACAGATGCTTCCACCATGGGCTGGGGGACCTGGTGTTGCGGGCATGCAGCCGCGGGCCTGTGGAGAGGAACCCAGTTGCATTGGCATATCAATCGCCTAGAGCTGTTGGCAGTGTTCCTCGCTCTCCGCCAGAGTCATACGCGGCGCAATTGCCGCATTCCATTTTTCCCCACCGAGCTCAACCGTGCAGCCCATTCGCTCTCACGGCGGTTTTGCCTGGGAAAATGGAGACTCCACCCCCGACTGGCCAGCTGTTATGGGCTGCGCCTTTCTCTCTCTAACTCAGAGATTCGTGCGCTCTCGCTTGAGTTCCCCACCTGGCGAACCCTGCAAAGTCCACTGGCTACACAGCTGGCCCTGGGGCGTGCGTAATATGCATTTCTCCAGTGAGCCTACTCGCACAGATACTGTGTAAAGTCAGGGAGGTCGAGGAACAGCTCTCGTATTACACCTCTCTGGCCCAATCGGACCTGCTTTCTACTCTCCTCGTGATGGCCCCTCCCTGGCACATCCCCTGGAAACAGGGGACAGGCACCGTTTGGCACCCGCACCCAGATCTATGCCTCACGTACAGTTCATAGATGGAGCGCGGAGGACTTAGGTGACCTACCGATTAGGTGGTTAACACTATCACTCAGGCTGAGCACCCTCTACGAGGCATGCCCACGCCCTGAAGTGGAGTCTATTCGCTGTGTGGTTACCTTTTTCCCCGAGAAAGAAACACCAAACATGCCAGATCAGAGTGATGCTATCCTCCTTCAGTTGACTGGAGCTAAGGCTGTCCCCTCCGCTTTGAGGGGTTGGTGTTACGATCATCCCTGCTCTAAGGATGCGGCGATGGCGGCGCACTGGAAATGCGGAAATGCTATGTCTCTTCGCCATAATGATTGCCCCTTAGCGGTTGAGGTGAAAGTCTCTTCCCCTAAAAAATGATGCTTGGCTTTGTGCATGCTGTGCTCTTATAGCAAATTAATTGCAACGAGCATTAGGTGCGCAAGCTGAAGCTGCCAACTCATTGGTATTTCATTGGCCCGTTTACATACTCTTTTAGATTATTGGCTTTCTGAATGAAATCCCCATAGTGGAAGTATACACATAGCACTGAAGTCCCCCCCCCCCCCCCTCGGGGAACGAGGGTTACCTTAGTAACTGGAGCATTCTGAAGTATATTTAAATCATTAACCTGAAATAAAATAAAACAATAAAGTTGAAGTTAAACCTAATTGTTGTGTTAGAAAAAAAAAAACATTCTCTTAATACAGCTGTGTCTACAATCATTGAATGAATCTGAGTTTTTCAACAAACAAGTTTACCAGCTATACAATACATCATTCAGTCATAACTTGAACAAACTCTTCTGCTTTAGGTTCACTTTCTTCTTTAAGGTTATTCTGTTTGTGGGTATTTCACTTCCTAAAAAGTAGTGACTCAAAGAACATGAGGTCTGCTGCAAAAAATATGTCTGCTGTTAAAATGTTAGTTACACAAGGACGTTTCCAAACAGTAAAGCCTTAGTTATTCTAAACCTTTGATAACCTGGACTCATCTTTTTACCTTGGATTAACCTTTGATTTTTGGTTTTCATAATATGCTATGTTTTATGTGTCTATAAACTGTGAGTTAGAGTCGGACATCTGTGTCACTAACAAACGCAAGACGCAAGACAATCATTGGCTCCCATTGCATACTGCATTAAATTCAAAATTCCCCTCCTTGCATTTAGATCTGTAAATAGCCTAGCTTCCTCTTATCGTTGCAACATGCTTGTCCTCTACAGCCCAACTCGCTCATTACTTTCCGCAGACTCTGGCCTTCTCGATGTCCCTCGGTACCGCCTTTCTTCAATAGGGCCAGATCATTTAGTGTTATTGCACCCAAACTCTGGAACTCTCTACCACGCTCACTCCGTTCTGCTAATAATATCTCTGAATTCAAATCTTTACTTAACACTCACTTATTTTCTGAATGCTTCACTTATGATCTGCCAAACTGACCATTTTATCTGATCCACCTGCACTCTGCTTATTTGTCTCTTAGGTGTTGTTTTGTATTTCCAGTCTGTTATATTTGACTTCCTGTAGGTTTGTGTATCTAATGCTGCCTCTATACTTATCTGCTTGTATCTCCTTTTGTTGCATTCTTTGTAAAGTGTCCTTGAGCTCCGGAAAGGCGCTGTATAAATAAAAAAATATTATTATAATTATTATCATCATATTAAAAATACACTCACTGTCTGCTTTATTATGCGAATCTTGCTGGGTAATGGGTCAGTTTGCACCACATTTTGTTTGTGCCCAATTATTTGTGCAATAGTTTCAGCTGAAGTGCTTAAAAATTTTCCTAAGACATCTTGTTTCTTACTGACGTACAGTTGCCGTGATTTTGTCAGATGCACATTGTCATGTTAAATAGTAAGGATAATGTGTGTTTGGTAATTTACAGTTTTAACCCAAAAAATGACCAGTCTGTTAGATGAAGAAGAGCTGGAGTCAGAGAATCAAATAAATAAATAAAGTTTACTGAAGATAGTTTGCAGTTTCATCAGCAGAAGCCAGCTTCAGCACTCGCAATGAGTTCCTAGGCCGCTCTGACTTACAGTACAACAATGCAGCAATTATACTCTTTACACAAGTCCAGAAAAGCTGAGATCCAGGTAAACAGTTCTCATTGGTTACAGCAAAAATAGACAATTCTAAATGTGTGCGTCAAGGAAGGATTGTATCTAACTCCAGATATGGATGGCCTAAATGTGTGCATCAAATGAAAGATTGTATCTAACTCCAGATATGGATGGCGGCATGGTTCTTGGGGGTCAGGCTGACTCTAAACTATTAAGAGCTGATCTCCGACCTGTAACGGAGGCATACATATACGCAAGAGACAATCTGTTATGGAAACTCAAGGTTGTTTCTTGTACTTTCAGCTGACTTATCAAACTAGTTCAAACCTGGTTTAAACAACATTCGGCTACGATATCCTCACTACACACAAAGTCTATCTAGCATAGAAAGTAATTACTTTAAGAAGGAATAACAATAAAAATAGTTAAATTACTGTAGACAATATCATGACAATAGAACAGTTGTCCACCCCCACCCCCCCTGCATTAGTAATACCGCTCAAAAGTGAGAGAGAGAGAGGGAGAGAGAGAGGTCTCCATGACCTAAGACCTGGTTTGTGTGTCTCCTGGAAACAAAGTTAATATAGACAGACAAAGAGAGGGGCAAGGACACTGGACATAGTTAGATAAAGCAGTGTGTTTAACTTAGTCATTAGTTAAAATCAATTCAAAGTTAAAAACTCATTCAAATAACCAATAATTATATTTAATAAAAATAATGAGAAATAGGATGATGAGGAAAGGATAAACATTGATCCATGCTGAGATGAAGTGGAGGGTATAAATCCGAATCCTTCACTGCATATCAACCAACTAAAATTTACATGGATGATTTAATCGTACAAGGTCAAAAGGAGGAAAAAGGAAAAAATAAAACAGGCCCCTGCGATTCAACAAGGAGAAGCAGGTCGACAGAAAAGTAAGAATGACAAGTGAAAAACCCTTGAAAACATCTGTCAGCAACATGACACAGTTACCAGTTTTATTTGGGAAAACAGAATATAAATAATAAAATAAAACAAGTTTTCATTGGAGAAGCACTGAAGGAACAGAAGAGAGCAGCGGCACGTACATATTTTGATAGTTTTTAAATTAAATTAATGAATGAAATTGATAAATTGTAATAATAAATTGATCAACTCAGTACAAGGGGCAAACTCATGAAAGGCACGGTTTAAGATTTAGACCTTATGGTTTTGATATGGTCAAAATATCCTGTGAGACAGAAAGAGGAAGTCAAGCTTAACCTCTAAGCTTGATTCTGAGATACTACAGTATGTGTGTGTACACACAGAAAAAAAACAGGAAAGGTGCGTCCCAAATCACATACTTACAGTATTCACTATTCTACACCATTTTGTAGTAACCATAGTGTAAGTAGTGCATTCACACTAAAAACTCTAAAAAGAATAAGTACTTTAACTACCCGGATGATGCACTTATTCAACCGTTAAAATGAGAAATGTTGGATATTTCACGCACTCAGAGGAAGCAGCTTTGCTCACGTAGCAGAAGGAGCGAATCTTTCAGGCACTGATGTTGAATTACTTAATTTATTTTGGATTGTGAAAAGCAAAATTCTCCTATGAGAGTTATTATAGCGCCTCCCTGTCATGGTTGTGGATCCATCTGTTCTTCTTGCATGTGTGTGTGTGTGTGTGTGTGTGTGTGTGTGGGAAGGGGGTGTGTTTGTTTGGATTATCTTCACCGCGTGGTGGGTGTGTGTGTGTGTGGGAAGTGGGTGTGTTTTTTTGGGTTTATCTTTACCGCGTGGTGGGTGTGTGTGTGTGTGTGTGTGGAAAGTGTGTGTGTTTTTTGGGTTTATCTATATGTGTTTACATTAATCAGCTGGGTTGTCACGTGTCTTGTTACCACTTGTCTCACTCAGCTGTTTTCTATCAGTCATAGCTGTCACGCTTTACCGCGCACCTATATATGTTCAGGGTTATCAGTCTGTTGTTGTTTACTCCTCCTGTGTCTGCTTACTCCTGTTTACTTACTCCTGTGTCTGCTTCTTGTTAGGCGCTCTCGCTCGATCTGGTGGTGGTGTTTCGCCATAAGTCTGTTATATTTGGACCTTATGCACGTCTCCGTATCATTGATGTTGTTACAACTGCCTGCTCTGCTGACAACGATATCAGTGAGAGACTTCATCCCGAATCACTACTCTGATGAACTTTACTGTGGGTAAACGTGACGATTTCCTTGAGAGTTGCTCCATAGCGCTAACCTTCCCCTTCCCTCGATGTCTGGTAATATATCAGTGAGAGACTTCTATTCTGCGCTGTTTCTTGGATGAACTTTTACCGCTGTTTAGCGTGTTGTATTCCTGGTGTGAGCACCCTTGCTGAACACTATATCTGGTGAGATCAATACCAGTTGTGACTCTTTAATAAATCATTTTGCATTCACTTGCATTTGGGTCTCCTGTGTATATGTTTGTGACACTCCCGATAGTGAATGTGGTTATACTCATGGCAGGTATTATTTGGTAGTTTCGTAATTTATTTCACTATTTTGACAACTGACAAACTTCATCAGGGAAACAGTTTGAATTTCCATTAGTAAAAAACCTTATTGGTGTTTCATTTGGGACGACACTACATACATGCACATACTGTATACTATGTTTAAGTGCATAATATAGTGTATAGTGTGCCATTTGGAACGCAGCTCAAGTCTTAGCTATGTAATCCTGTATGTGTGTTTTATTTAAGTAACCAAAGTGACAGTGAAAGTTGTGTGTTGGTATAAATAGCAAGACTTCTGTTAGTTTAGCACAGCAAGAAAAAAAACTTTTTTTTTTGGGCTTAAGTATTTCAGAATCAGAATCAGAATCAGTTTTTATTGCCAAGTGTGCTTCACACACAGAAGGAATTTGTTTTGGCAACAGAAGCTTTCAGTGTACATAAAGTGACGAGTGACAACACAAAATTAAATACAAGAAAAGAAAAGGCAATAAACATTAAACATTAAACAGAGATGCAGTTAGTCAAAAAGATCTGGATGTTGAATGTATGTACACATATGTTGTAAATATACAGGTTATAAGGTGCTGTGTACAAGTGCGTATGAGAAAGTATTGCACGTTTATTGCACAGTAGGGGAATATTTAACTGTTCATGAGGTAGATGGCCTGAGGAAAGAAACTTTTCCTGTGTCTGGCTGTTTTTGTGCTTGGTGCTCTGTAGCGCCGACCAGACGGTAACAGTTCGAACAGGTAGTGTGCTGGGTGTGAGGCGTCCAGAGTGTTTTACGAGCCCTTTTACTCACTCTGGAAGAGTACAGTTCTTGAAGTGTAGGAAGGGTAGTGCCAGTGATTCGTTCAGCAGTCCGGACTATTCGCTGTAGTCTACGGAGGTCGGTTTTGGCAGCTGAGCTGAACCAGACGGTGATTGAAGTGCAGAGGATGGATTGGATGACAGCTGAGTAGAACTGTACGAGCAGCTCCTGTGGCAGGTTGAACTTTCTCAGCTGACGAAGGAAGTACAGTCTCTGCTGGGCTTTCTTTACAATGGAGTCTATGTGAATGTCCCACTTCAGATCCTGAGAGATGGTGGTGCCCAGGAACCTGAATGACTCTACTGCAGCCACAGTGCTGTTCATGATGGTGAGTGGGGGGAGTGCAGGGGGGTTTCTCCTAAAGTCCACTATCATCTCCACTGTTTTGAGCGTGTTCAGCTCCAGGTTGTTGTATCTGCACCATAAAGCCAGCCGCTCCACCTCCTGTCTGTATGCAGACTCGTCACCGTTCCGGATGAGGCCGATAACAGTAGTGTCATCCGCAAACTTCAAGAGCTTAATGGAGGGGTCTTTTGCAGTGCAGTCGTTTGTGTACAGGGAGAAGAGCAGTGGGGAGAGAACACATCCCTGGGGGGCACCAGTGCTGATGGTGCGGCTGTCGGATGTGATTTTGCCCATTCTGACTAGCTGTTGTCTATCTGTCAGAAAGCTGGTGATCCATTGACAGACAGAGCTAGGGACAGACAGCTGGGTCAGTTTGTTCTCGAGCAGTGATGGGACGATGGTGTTAAAGGCAGAACTGAAGTCCACAAACAGTATCCTTGCGTAGTTCCCTGGTTTGTCCAGATGTTCTAGGATATAATGCAGTCCCATGTTGACTGCATCATCCACAGACCGGTTTGCTCTATAGGCAAACTGCAGGGGGTCCAGCAAAGGTCCAGTGATGTCCTTCAGATAAGCTAGCACCAATCTTTCGAATGACTTCATGGCCACAGATGTTAAGGCAACAGGTCTGTAGTCATTGAGTCCTGTGATCTTTGGTTTCTTTGGTATTGGGATGATGGTGGAGCATTTGAAGCAGGATGGAACTTTGCGCTGTTCCAGTGATCTGTTGAAGATCTGTGTGAAAATGGGAGCCAGTTGGTCCGCACAAGTTTTCAGACAGGCTGGTGAAACACCATCTGGACCTGGTGCTTTTCGTCTCCTCTGTTTACTGAAGATGATTTACTCTCATTGAGTCTCAAGAGGTCGGACTGGCCTGCAGCTGTTATGAACAATGCCCAGGAATTCTAAATAATCAAATACGCTCTCAAGAGGAAGATGAGAACACATTATTTGTGGGATGTGGGATGATATCTTTTGCACTGGGAAATGTAGAACAAGTTAATTTGATTATTCAGGTGGTATAAAAACAGCAAAATCCATGATGTCAGTCTCCCATTGCAAAATATTCATAAGGTGACATATTGGACTGAGATCTGGTGAATGTGGAGGACATTTAAATATAGTGAAGTCACTGTCTTGTTCAGTTTGAGATGATCTGGGGGCTTGAAATGGTGCATTATCCTGTTACAAGATGGCCATGAAGGTTTGGGTAGTGTGTAATGTAGTGTATGCAAGGCTACAAATCTGAAAGGTTACAAATCTTATACTTTACTTTGCAAGGAGATATTTTGACAAAACAGAAAACATTTACCAAAAAAAAAACAAAACAGCAAATGTCTAGGGCATTTTTTATTGGACAATTATATATATATATATATATATATACAGGGCTTAACATTAACACCCGCCAACCCGCCAAATGCAGGTAGATTTCAGCTTTGGCGGGTAAGACAGACCCTCCCACTAGCCACTTTGGCTGGTTGAAAATAATTTTAAATTGTGTAAATCATAATCTTTATGAGATTAACTCTCTGTGTATGTGTAGTTAACTGGTGATCTGAGAGACCTTTAGCGAGGATAGATTACTGTGCATATGTTTGATACATGACAATAATTATTTTTAAAAGTCAATTGTTTTTCTTAGTTTTTTTTTTAAGAAATGTTTTGTTAAATAAAAAGTATAGCATACAAATATTCAGCTTGTTTTGAAATTTGTGACTAAAAATACTTATTGTTTGGTGTGGTCAGAGATAAATTTAGTAAATCCTTAATTTTGAGTTCTGAAAAGTCATGTAAAATAAAAAAAACTTTGCAGTATAACACTATGAAACCATGACCTATTTGCTCATACACAACACACAAAATGTGAAATGAATGAGGAGGCACGTGGACAAAAAAAAAAAAATCTAATTCAAGTAATTTTTGCATGTCAAAGTCATATTTATGCATATACAAATATTTTCCTAACAGCAAAATTTATGGCTAGTGAAAATGCAAAGTGGCCAGTAATGTTGGAAAACTACCAGCCACTGTGGCTGGTGATCAAACAAGTTAATGTCAAGCCCTGTATATATATATATATATATATTATTATATATATATATTAGGGGTGTAACGGTTCACAAAAATCACGGTTCGGTTTGATACGACACAGTGGTGTCATGGTTCGGTATGTTTTTGATACAGCAAAAAAAAAAAGAAAAAAAGCCAGAGGATTTGTCTGATTGAAATCTTTTTAATGTATTAAAACTAACATCATAAAAGCATGATCTCTCTTCTTTTTTTTTTAAGTTTGAACAGTGATATAAAGCTATACTTCTCGGGTTTCTGCTTAGCAGCAAATAAAACAAATCCTTCTTTATACTCAAAACCAAAAAGCTGCTTCTAAAAAAAAATGTAATATTTTAGTAGTTAAACAAATAAAAAGAAAAGAACAATTTAGTTTTTATATGGAATTTAGTTTCAATCAATTTTTAAGTTTTTTTTTTCAGAAAATGTCCACCTTTTCTTCAGACAGCACAGATCTGCTTGATTTGACTGTCACCTGCCATTTCAAACCAGAAACTTTCACTACCGATTAAGGTCTCATATCCACAGCTATAAATGTACCAATCGCCTCGGTGATTTGTTTTGCCCTGTTCGAATCTGTAGAAATTGCCTGTCTGAATGCTGGTGATAGTTGCATGTAGTGCGCCTGTTTCTAGTTTTTGTCTATTTCCAGTTAGTGATTCCATGATGTCAGTGTAAATGAGTTGACATGTTTAAATATTAACGCTAAAATAGCTTAGCTGTCATAGCAGATGTCATTGTTTTTTTTTTTATCCACCACTCTCTTGCCATCACCCTCATAACTTACAGAGAAAGCAAAGTGCTTCCAAACGCCAGACCCGCTGTTGGTTATAGGAGGATTACATTAATGTTACTAGCCATTTTGCGAGCTAGTGCAGTGTGTGCCTGACTAGAGTGGTGTTTGGATGTGGGCGGGGAAGGCAGCATGTTGCCTGTCACGTCATTTGGGATGCCTTGTTGAGCGTTGTTGCAAACATTATATTCTGTACACTTATTCTCTTTTATCTTTTTAGATATTTGTCTGAATCGTTTCGTATGTAATGCATACCAAACCGAAAGTCTCATACCGAACGGTTCAATACCAACACAAATGATTCATGTTATATTCAATATAACAATTGATATACACAGTTAGACAAATGGACAGATGGTGCAGCAGCTGGAATGTTGCTGGTATAGTGATCTGTTGTGGTGATGAAGGAGCTTAGCCAAAGGGTACATTTACTACGTTTACTCCTCAATCTACTTTCCTACACTGACCTATGGCCATGACTTTTGAATTGTAACAAAAATGACAAGATGTCAGATAAAAGCAACCAAGGTGTACTCACACTATGCTATCCGAACCGTGCCCAGGTTCGTTTCCCGGATCGTTTGAGAAGTGTCAGTGCTCTGAATCGGGCTCAGGCACGGTTCAGTTGGCCAGCCCTGGCCCAGTTGGAAGAGGTGTGACAGAGCACGGTTCACTTGGGCTTCAAGCTTGTAGTGTGAGTGCAAAGCACGCCTGAGCCCGAAACTGAAGACGAGACGTGACTTTTAAGGGACTGTTTCATATGGATTTATTAATCATTCTTACTGTTTAATGAACGCAAACTGTCGTAGATTATTAAAGATGCAAACCTCTCACTGTACGACAGCTGCACCTTCAGCAAACCTCCTAATTCCTGCAGCACGAGGACTTTATGATTGTTTATGAGCGTCAAAAAGTGGCTGATCTGTGCGGCCAAATATTTGATTGCGTGTCTCTGCATCCCTAATAGGCATGGGACGATAACCGTTTTCAAGGTATACCGCGGTTTGTAAAAGTCAAGGTTTTCATACCGCCAACATTTTCTCTAGTACCGTTCCTAAGGTATGTGTAAGATTTTTTTATTTACATTTTGTAACAACAGTATCTCCAGCAGAAAAGATATCCAAATATGCCATTTTAAACTGTACATAAATCTGTGTTTTTGAAACTAATGAAGACAGCAGACATCAATGATTCATTTTCATTATTTGGCCTGGCTCGTTTACTGCTCCAAAATATTATAAATGTTTCTCAAAAAAACATATTGTGTTCAAAGGGGAAAAAACTTTTAGCTTTTTACACAGACATTTAAAAAGAATATATTTTAGAGCAGTAATCACAATACCGTGATACCATGAAACCGTGATATTTTTATCCAAGGTTATCATACCGTCAGAATCTTATACTCGCCCATGCCTAATCCCTAACAACTAAAACGATATAACTAAAGAAATCTCTACTGTGCTGAGCGAGATCGCTTACTGAACAGCACATCATCGATGATGTAAGCATGCTCAGGCCCGAATGTAATGTGAGTGCGGGCTGTCGGGGGAGATGAGAGGGGGGACAAGCGTGCTTCGACCTGGTTCAAGGCAACTGTACATAGTGTAAGTACGCCCTAAAACATGGACACTTGAGGAGCTACTGTTACTCCACATTGAAATAAGCCAGTCAAGGTGGCTCTGGCCTCCTTGACTTCTTCGTGGGGATGTGTTCTAGAATTGTCCCACCAGTAGGAGACTTTGGGTAAGACCCAAGCAAGAAAAGGACTATGACTCCTGGCTTGCCTGGGAATGCCTTGTGATTCCTCTGAAGCAGCTGGAGGCAGCATCTAGTCTAGAGAGAGGAAAGCCTGCCTCCCTGAGTCCTGGATGCTCAAGTAGTTGAGGATGGTTGGATGGTTAATGTTATTTATTTTCGTTTATTATTTTATGCAAAGGTAAGATGTAGTACGTAGGTTGAGTAGTTCACACCATCAGTGGGGGATTTGTGTGTAATTTTAGTGCATGATAGATCAAACGTGGTAAAGGTTATACTGTTGAAAAAATCCCCAAAGACTCATAGCTAGTCATACCAATCACAATAAAAACTGCTGCAGTTGTATGCGTAAAAAAGAACAAAGTTTAAATAGTTTTCATGGCACATAAAGACATCAGTTTGTTAAGATTGGGGCTGTCTTGGAGTCCTGCATGTGTATCTCTTTCTCTCTTTGTTGTTATCAGTATTTTTTTTTTCATTTGGCTCTCCCTTCTTGTATTTCGTTTTACATGTTGCCCAACTTCACTTTTGAGGTGCAACCAGCATGAGCACAGAAAAATGAAAGTGATGTCTCAGAGAGATGAACTGAAGATTAATATCTCAGGGGAGAGGGCAAATGAGACGGCCATCTTTTCAATAAGTCTTCATAAGCTGCAATGCATCCTTGAGTTCTCATGCAACGCCATCATTAACTGCAAAAGTTCAATTCCAATACTCAAGAATGCAGAAAGAGAGGATGCATGAAATTCTTTGACACTAAGCAAGCAGACTAAAAGTCGACATCCTCCAATTGTCTGTCAGCAAACTGATCAGGCTGAGGCTGAGCAGTGGATTAGATTGTGGGGATTATAGTCTTTAATAGGAGTCTCGTGAATCGAGTCCCACTCAGAGAGGCAGCTTAGATTGCAGAAATCCCACTCTTTGATTGCCTAGCTTTTCTTACCATCTTAAAATGCACCTTTTTTGGTTCTGCAGGATATGTAAATTCACAGACATCAGCCCTATTATAGAATTTACATTTTTTTGGTTACTCGTCCCATCTAAACAAACAGCTATAGGTACATTATACAAAATATAGGACTTAGGACATCAACCAATATTTGTATAGTCATTTGATAACCTTACAATTGCAAATAACTTTTAGCAAGTTATTTAAGAACAAAACTGTGACTATTTATTGGCATTTATCTCATGAACTCTAAATTGGGGTGGGGTTTATTTAACGCTATATCCCCAATTCAACAAGTACCACTTAGTATCAAAAAAGATTATACACATTTCATTCAGAAAAACATAACAATGATCTGAATTATGTCAATGAGCAAATTAAGTGTGAAGTAAATGAAACCATTAATTTTCATGAAGCATTTATTTCCACAAAGACAACACGCCAAACACAAAAGGTACTGAGTTAGTAAAAGGTCATCTATCTTCAGATTATAGACCATATAAAGAGTCAGTGACATCACATTGTGAGAACTGAATACAGCATTTAAACAACCAAACTCCTTCATTAGCAGAAGACATAAATATACAGAAATGCATGTGAGCTTTCAGTAGGACCATAGTAGTAACCATAAAAAAGGAGGTAGCAACCACATAATAATACTTGTTGAGAACATCAAAGCAGATGCGCTATCTAACATAACTCCTAAAATGGTTGCTAACGTGACACAAAACAATCAAAAACTGTGCCCCTTATTTTGTTTGTTTCATGACCAATGTGAATAATTAAAGCATGATTATTATTTCACAGCTTTGTTTCTGAAATAGTTCTCATACTGTAGTTCTCAATACAGTCTTAAATTATGTATAATGTTACTGAACTGACTCACAAGTCACTCGTGAGTTAGTCCAAAAATCCATGCCGAGTTGTAGAGGATTTAACAAATTAGAATCTTCATTTGCACTTTGCTACATACAAGGCATGACACATTACACTTTAAGTGCCCTAATCTCTAATAACTCTCAATCCTGCTTGTTATAAAAAAATTGTGACTGAAAAATACTACACTTTGCAATGTACTTTACAATATATACAAGCCTTTTGATGTACACCATTAAAAAAATGATAAATAAAAATAATAATACATTAAAATATAAGATCATGTGAATACTGATGAGCACTAAAACATCATTGTGGTTTTTCCAAGAACACATCATCCATTATTCAGACCATCTCTTTCCTTTCACGTGCTTCTGGGGCTCCATTTAAATGTACATTTTACAACAATTTCATTATAAAACCTAAACAGCAATCACATTTACAGTACATACCTTTTGGGTCCTGCCCACTTGATGTCAAAATATCACTCATATTTAATCCACAGATAACCTTGAACTGAACTCTACCAAGTGTCAGTAAATAAGGCACTTATTTACTGACATCCTTGTGACACTACATAATTAGCCATCCCCATTTAAACACCTTTATTTATTGTGTTAATGTGCCATTCCATTTATATAAAGAATGTCAGTTTATTGTTCGCTGTTGATTTTTGATCTCATAATCATCTTTCAAAACAACAAGTAGACAACTGTGATGCATCTACACTATGGAATCATATTAGTCTATCATTTTGAAATGTAATGTGCAAAATTGCAATGCAATATGTTACAATGGCAATGTATTTTTCATTCATTTCCATTAGATTAGTCTTCATTTCAGATGTTGCCACAGTGGAATGAACCGCCAGCAATGTATTTCTGTTTCTGACATATGTGCAAAGTTTGGTGCAAAATGAAAAAGTATATAAATAATTTATAATTTTCCATTTCCAAACAATGTTAACATTTAACTACTAATTTTAATGCTTTATAAGTTGCAAAATTAAATGTAAAATATATTACTCAAATTGAATTGATGTGTGTAACATACATGTAAATCTAAATTTAGATACAGAAATACACACTGTAAACCCCAAAAAACTTAAGGTAACTTAAACCATTTGAGGAAACCGATTGCAACAAACCATTTAAGTTCAAAAACTAATCCTAAAAAGTACTGTGAACTTAATCCATTTGAACGAAGTAATCTGAGCACAGTAAAACCCAATAAATGAAGAGAACTCAAACCAACTGAGTACTGTAAAACCCAATAAGTAAAGGCAACTCAAACTGTTTGAGGAAATCGATTGCTACAAACCATTTGAGTTCAAAAAAACTAAACTATATGAGTATTGTGAACTTACTCCATTTAAGTTGAAGTAATGAGGTATTTCCTCATTACCTTCAACACTGAGTTTAAAACTCTTTTCAAATGAGAAGAATTAACTTTTAGTAAGTTTTGAGTTAACTACACTTAATTTCATTTCATTTAATAAAGTTGACTGTTGGATTTTACAGTGCATCTAAATACAGAAGTACATTGCTGTTTTATATATTGCATTGTCATTTTGCAATTTACATTTCAAGATGATGTTTTTTTTCTAACAATATGCTTCCATACTACAGTACAACTACTATTTCTACCTCTTATGAAGTGATGTAGGAGGCAGGTTATGTGCCCCCGCTACTTTTCCAGACTTCTTTCACTTTGCTCTCTAACATCTAACATAAGATTTAACAATACAAAGGTCATCATTTTGGCACTTGAATAACATGAATACAACTATTAGACAATATTATTTTTTGACACCTCATTTACAAAATATTTCACATGTACCGCAGGATTGGCAGATAAAACTAACAATAAGGTTTACATTTCTCAAAGCCCTTTCACACTAAGTGAAACTAAATGGGAACATTATGACATTATTCAATTAATTTATTTAATTAATTTATGACATTTTTTATTTATTTATTTATATTTAATTCATTTTTTTTTTATCGATGTGTGAGATTTTTCTTCCATCAACCAGCAATAAAATGGGCAGCTGCAGAATGTGACTTTTCAAATCCAGTGTGCAGCTATTTATTGTATTTCTATTTAAGTCAACTGTGAAGAGTCTGTATGTAGACACAAGGCAATCTCAGATATCTGCAAGCAACACTTTTAATGCGCCCACCTAACCCCGCCCCTAACCCTACCCCCTCACAGTGACATCACTAGCTCCATTGAGTGCATTGTGGCTGAGACTGTGTGTTTCAGCTTGCGTATGCAGGTCTGCAGTTAGATACTATTAGGTTAACTTTTACATGCAGTACCGCTCATCAGTGTCAGTTCCAAAGCAGTCAGAACTTGGAGGCAGGGCAAGCATTGCAGGTTTCTGTTTACAGGCGCTCAAAGGCTGTTTGGATACCCTTGTGCTTTTAGACACAACAAACTTATTCTGCGTGACTTGGCCCTAAGATTAGTGGCGGCAGAGTACAGAAAGCGGTTTTGGAAACCATTCTAAATGCCAAATAAATTGTTCTGGAAAATAATTAATGTTAATAATTAATGAATTCATATGAATTAGCCACAAAATCAAAAAGTTACAAATTACCATGAGATTTGTTGCAAATCAAAAGGGGAAGGCATGAATTTGATCAATTGTTTTGGGTTCAGTGTGAAAGAACAATTTGTTCACTTTATCACATCACATTCAGTGTGAAAGGGCTTTTGTCATTGGTTAATGCATTATGCATACAGTAGCAATTTATTATTTTAAAGAATTGTTCTCAAAACAAGTGTAAAATATATCAATTTTAAGGTTATTCAAGATGTAGGTGTCTGCCTTTAAAAGATTTAAGAAGATTTTTCAAGATTATTTCTAAAACTGTGTTCCTTGGCAGTTCATAAATTAAAGCAACGGCTAATAGGACTTAACAAGATAGTTGACATAGAATAGAATTTTTACTCATTATTTACTCACCTTCAAATGGTCTCAAACCTTTACGAGTTTGATTGAATACAAAACAAGTTATTTTGTAGAATGTTGAAAACCTGTAACCATTTACCTCTAGTAGATAAAACTTCTATAGTAGATCAAATATTAGAGAAATCATTGGTTACATGCTTCCAACTTTCTTCTAAATATCTTCTTTAGTGTTCAACAAAAGAAAGAAACTCATAAATATTTGGAACAAGTAAAGGGTGAATAAATGACATCATTTTCACTTTCGGGTGAACTATCTCTTTAACAGTTTAATACAAACAGCATCAGCTTACATGTGAGAACAGTGCAATACTGCTCAAACTTCATACTTAAAGGGAAAGAAGGAGCTTGAACTGGCAAAGATAAAAAACACACAAAAAGTAAAGCAGTATCCTTAGACAGACAACTGCAACACAAACAACAAAACTGCAATGTCCCGAAATAATCTTATCTTGTCTTTCGCCATCCTTTAATTCCCTGCCCCTACACTCGCCTCGACATTATTAAATTGCAGCAATCTTGCATACCAGAGTTTCATGAATGCTGTAAATAATATTTATTTTCTTGTACAGACCGGTTATTTCCCCGTATACTATAAGACCTTGATGTATCAACGTATTAATTTTGTTGAATCTTTTATGTTTTTTTTTACTCTCAAAGTGCCAGTAACTACTGACTTGCTTTTTTATGTTTCACCAAGAAACACAGTATTTAGCTACAGTAAAAATCTTCTTTAATATACTTCTAAAGGAAAGGAAGCAGCCTAAATCTTTGGCATGAACTGTTCCTTTAAGTTAAAATTAATGGATTTTGAATGAACATAATTTAGTAGGGCATTTCAGCTTATTTAAATAGAAACATTAACCTAGATTAATGAATAGACACTTATTGTTTTTGCTAGTTCTTCATTAACTAATGTCAGCAAATTGAACCTTACTGTAAAGTGTGTCCTCCGAACTCAAGACAGAAAACCCTTTTCCCAGTACAGCCATGTCTACAAGATCTGAATGACCTTTTCAACAGATACAGCTGCCTCGTTTGCAACTATGCCAGGTCCTTCAGTTTTAACTTGTCCTTCTCTTCTCACAAACTCTTCTGCAATGTCTTTCCTCAGTAGGTTTATTCCTTTCGTTTATGTCCTACTTCCCAAAAACGTTTATTCAAAAGACATGAGGTTTGCTGGCATCTGCAGAAAACAAATGCAGTATTCCTGATTTTAACAAGTTAGGTAAACACACACACTCGATTTCAGACTTGAAGCAGGCAAACCCTAGATAAACTTAATCCTTGCTTATCTTTCTTTCTGTTCCACATTCCACATCAATTATTCAGGCACCAAATATTTTTGGATATGTTCATTCATGTAAGTGAGCTACCAAAATAGAGTAAACAGTAACTGAAAAAAAAAAACAAATCTTACAGCAGATTAAAAAACAAGATGTATTTTAATGCCATTTTTGTAAACTATAGCAAACGAGAAACTAAAATGTAGTAACTATGTCAACCCTTTTCCTTAACTACAGTAGGTCTTTTATTGAATAAAAATGACCCAAATCAATGGCTCGACATAAAACACTTTAATATTTACACCTTTTTTTGACAAGCTGTTATTTTTCTTACAGCACTTGCAAGTAACATTAATACACATCTTTTTGCTTCATCTGCATTTTCTGTTTTATCTATAAGTTGCAAATCACACTGATGCATCTTCTTACAGAAATATAAAATATAAAACTCGCATTAAGATGTTTAACTGTTCTATGACTAAATGTTCAAAATGTCAGGATTCCAAAATTTTTCAAGTTGATGCTTCACGTTATGATCAAAATGTGCCGCCATTTATGTATATATGTATATGTATATTATGTATAAATAAAAAAATATATATATATATATATATATATATTTTTTTTTTATTATTTTTTACAATTATCATAAGGTTCAGTTGGTGGGAGCTCTGCTTGTTTCCTTGCCCAACGAGGAGTGACACGTATTTTAAGTGATAATGAGACTTCACGTGTGTTGCTTCGAGTAACTTGTGGCTGTCATTTACTCAGGGATAATATTGGGGTTTAAATTTACAATAACACAGTGTGATGCTCTCCTTTACAAAAAAATTAAATAAAATACTGCAGTTATTTTTGTTAAAAATATACTGCAGTTGTAGTTAACCTTTTTGGACCTGAAAAACTGCATTATTTAAGTATATTGCAGTATTACTGCAATACAACTGAAGTACTACAATGCAACCAACTGCAGTACATCTACTGCAATACAACTAAAGTACTACTACAGTACAAATGCAGTACAACTACTGCAATGGTACTGAAGTCCTACAAGTACTATAATGCAGTACTGCTACTGCAATACAACTGAAGTACTGCTACAGTACAACTGCCATACCGCTATTGCAATACAACTGAAGTACTTCTACAATACAACTGCAGTACAACTACTACTTTTCTTGCTCAGTGGACAACGGTTTCCAAACAAGATTTCAGTACTTCAGCTGTATTGCAATACATAATAAAACTAAAGTGCACTTTTAATACTTATGTACCTAAGTGCAATAAATTATAAAACATATCACTATATTGCCTCTCTCAGTTTATTTAATGTTACTTAAGGCCCCGTTTACACTAATGCGTTTTCGTTTTAAAACGCGTAAGTTTTGCTACGGTTACGCCATCCGTCCACACTACGCCGGAGTTTTCGAGCCCCAAAAATGGAGCGTTTTGAAAACGTTGGAGAGGTTGTTTTCATTCTAAAACATTGCTGCTCCTTCTAAAGGCCGATTTATACTTCTGCGTCAAGCGCACGCATATGCTACGGCGCAGCCTACACGTGGACGCATAGCCCCTCACTGTAACCGTCGGTAACGTTGACGCACACCTCTCAAAAAATGTAACGCGTACGCGTAGCGCAAGCTCTGTGATTGGTCGCCTTGGTAATGCTGACGAGTGTGGGCAGAGATGAGAGCCACCCGTCCGATGCAGCGAGTGTTTACAAGTGTGGCGACCCGTGAAGGAGCTCCGTATAAAGACTGTTGTTTTGTGTTTACCTTCTGATTAAAGTTGTTGCACGTCCGCCGGTTCCCGCCTCAAAATGAGCGAATTTGAGCCACTTGTACATTAAGGAAGTATTCAGAAAAAACAAAACACCAGCGAAGAAACTCGACACAGAGAAACATAAACACCTACTGCCAGCTAGCGTTTCGGAAGTGTATTGCAGAAAAAACAGAAACAGCGCGCAGAAGTATAAATGCAATGCTACGCGCAAGGCATACGCCGTGGGTTACGCCGATCACTTGACGCAGAAGTATAAACCAGGCTTCAGTGTGGATGGGGGAAAACGGAGACATCTGAAAACCGAGGCGTGGTTGCAGACATTCGCTACCTGATTGGGGCTTTTGGATCATTGCGTATACTTCCCTTATTTGTCAAGCCCCTATCACATGACTATAATGCTACCGGAAGACGGCAGACCAGCCTTCACTGTAAACAACAACGTAGACACAGAAATGGGAGCTTTGTTTGCACTATTGTCCGTTTTAGTCGCCATTGTGCAGTTAAACTCTGCCTTTTTTACTACAGCAGCTGCATATATTCGCAAGAGGCAAGCTATTGTTCGAGCACTCGCAAATCGCTCGCGTTCATCGTTCAACCAGCGTTTGTTGACTAACAATAACCAAATGCCGAGCGAGACACATGCTTCCTGTTTATACTTGGATGCACATGCCCAGAGTGCGCGAATGGTCACGTGATATAGGTTTTTGGTGGAGTAGTGTGGACGGAGATTTGTTTAGAAATGCTAGATGAAACGCTAGTGTGGATGCGGATCGTTTTTGATCTAAAACGCTGTTTCAAAATGAAAATGCATTACTGTAAACGAGGCCTAAGTTGTACTGCAGATTTTACTGCTGTTGAACTTTATTACATTGTAGTTAAACTGTGTTTATACCTCATTATACTGCAATTTTGCAGTTGCATTGAATTTTGCCAGTTATTCCTCTATATAGGCTACTGCTGTTGGACTGTTCAGTTCACTGCAGTTATTTTTTATTATTTGTTTTTGCAAATAAACTCTTAAAACAAGTGCAGTTGTTGCCACACCATTGGCATTTTAAACTACAGCAGCACAAGTGCAATAAAGATAGAGTTTGCTTGTTTTGACTCCAGTTTACTGCAACTTATGCTGCTGTTGTTTATACTTCATTGTATTGCAATTTTGCAACTTAATTTTACTGCAGTTATACCTCTATATACTGCTGGTGTACTGCAGTTTAACTTCAGTTTACTGCAGTTATTTTTTGTAAGGGCTATATTTATTTTATATGAGAACAAACATACCTGTGGCCTTGTACTCCTGCAAGCCTCGGCTAGGTGTCTGTGCCAGATAATTGCAGAGAAACGTGACCCAGTCTGGAACTTGTAAACATTACCTGAACACAAAGATTAGAACAAATCAGTTTTGGTTTATTCACATTAAATTGTTTGTTAATGCAAATCTGCAATTTATAAAGAAAAGTAAGGAAAAAGACCTAAGATCATCTGGACTGGCTTCTTATTATAGAATTAAATGTATAAATCTAACTCTTAATAGGTAAATCAAATATGGTGGTATTTCAACTAGCTGAATATGACTTAAGGAAGTCCCACTGCAAGATTTAGCAACTCTATTTTCCACATTCACTGCTTAGCCAAAACCACACAATACAACACAGGAAGCTAGAGACAAAGAACATACATTATTCATTCATTAACCGGAGGAGAACCCTACTCTTGTTTTTTTCTCCATTACCATCAGTTGGTGGAGTTTGGGTTACTTGTTGTGTTTTGTCTTTGGTTTGTTTAGTTGGGGTCAGTGGAGCTGCCCTACAGTGAAATAAAAATTTGGACCCGGAAACATAATGGATTATGATTGGCGGAACACCTCAAGTGTGTGTCATAAATGTACAGTAAACACTTATTATTACTATTATGAGTTTTAGCTTTCATGGCTTCTAAAACAAAAACAGCTCACAATGGCAACTGTTTTACTTTATCCAGGCTCACTGGAAAAAAATTGCTATACCATAATTTTGGTACTCAACTCCAACAATACAACAATAAACCAATTCTGAAACCACCAGCACTGAGAGAAGCATGCACTGTTTACATTGGTATTAAAGTGTTAGTTTACGCCAAAATTAAAATTATGTTAGTAAATACTCAGCCGCATGTCTTTCCAAATATCTGAGACATTCATTAGTAATAAAAAATCTGAAATATCCCTCATTCTTCATAGACAGCAAGATTCCCGACTTGTTCAAATTACAGTGGTACAATGAAATATTTTAAGCTGCAGTAATACTTTTGTATGTGCACATTAAATAATGACTTTATTTAACAGTTTCTTGTCCTCAGTGTCTAGGGCACATGTTCACATATCACACTTGGCTGTGACGTTTTACCTCACATGTGCATGTGCTTTGTTTCAAAATAAGGAGGTTGTGCATGTGCATCAAAGTGTGAAGAAACTGTTGAAAGAAGATTTTTTTTCTTCTTTTTATGTGCACACAAGGGTACAGTATTCTCATAGCCTGATAATATTCAAATTGAACCACTGACGATTTTATGGCCTGTTTTAAGGATGTTTTGTTATCTTTCTGGACTTTGAGCAAGTGTAAACATTGCTTTCAGCTTGTCCACATTTCACTCCTTCTAGCATTCAATGGATTGCTATTCAAAGACACTTATGTAAGTCAAATGTGTTTGTACAGCCACTAAAGTCCACATAATCTCTGCCTACTGACTTACTACAATTACTGCTGTCTATGTTGTTTTCTGTTGTCTCCTTTTTATATATGTCTCCATCTATATTTTGCACTTTTAGACAAATGGATCAGAAAATACAGCCTTCCCTCTGAGAGTCACCATGAGTGCTTACTTTATATGAGATCGACAATGGCGACTGCTTTAGTTATTCCAGTTGCATTCTTTTTTTTTGTATTTATCTTCAGGAAATCACTGAAGGCATATATCATGTTATCATAACATTATAATGTGGAAATAAGATCCTAACTGTACTGTGCATTTACACCATGGCCATATTCATCTATGTAATAACACAAAAACAACATTAACGTTATACCAGACACTGCAAAAAGGTAATTCTCAGTCACTAGACTTTTCTGACAGGGTATTCGAGTGTCATCGAGTGACAGAATATTGTGGGATTAGTATATAAGAGATATTATTATGGATTACAGATCGCAAAATTTTTATTTATTTTTATTATTAAAATTTTAACAGTTTTTTACGTTTTTTTTTAACGTTTTTTTTAAAGCACACGGCTATGAATATATTGTTTGTTGTAAAAATTCATAATAATGACAAAAACATTAATTTGTACATCACCTTACTTCTGTGTGCACTGTGCAGCCATGCTGTCATTGTAGATGGTGTATTCTGGGAAATTTTCCTACCCCTTGTTTTCGAGTGTGGTGCTCAGTTTTTTGGGGATATTTAGCCCTTCCCCTTAGACCTCCGCCTTCAAGCTAAAGAGAATTGAGACACCCCTACCCCTTCACGTGAACTGGCAAAATGAGGGGAAGGGGAAGAGCTAAGGGGTAGAATTGGGATTGGGCCTACACCCGGTATGAATGGAAAAGTGTTTCCATTTAGAAAATGATAAAACAGGTTATTTTATTCATTCATTCATCCATCCATCCATCCATCCATCCATCCATCCAT
>CAIGQZ010032553.1:6452470-6468817 GCA_903798205.1 Danio tinwini | reverse complement strand
AGAGAGAGAGAGAGAGAGAGAGAGAGAGAGAGAGAGAGAGAGAGAGAAAGGGAGCAAGCTCAGAGAGCTGCATCAGAGTTGAGCTCATTAATATTCATGACCGTTCCAAATATGGTCAATAAGGACCTACTAATTCTAAGGGTATTTTATGAAGCAATAAATAAGCATATAAAGCCACTTCTGGGAACTTACCTAAGCCACATGCCTACTATGTAGACATCAGAGAACAATTTAACTTATTGAATAAATGCTGTATATGACACCTTTAAAAGTCTGTTTTTGACTTTATTAGAGAGATATAATAAAGAGCAACAATCAGAATGTCCTTTTTAATGTAAAAAACTCCTTAGCTTTCTCAGTAAGACAACATTATAAAAACATTATCCATGAAAACTGGGAGTCAATCTCCATGATAAGTATTTAAAACTCCCTTTTTCTATTAACTAAACAAAGTTTCATAGAGGGCTCACAAAACATTTCTATAGTTTAGCTAATATTAAGCTGCAAAGAACTCTCCTCTGTGCAGATTGTAATTGAATGAACAAAATTGAGGTAAGCATTTAATGTTTGAATATGCTTTAAATGTTCCACTAGTGCCAAAGGCGGGGGAAGCGCGGCGGGCTAAGAGCTAAGCTAAAGCTAACACCACACCGGCTCTCTTTACCCAGCATCTTCCTCGCCAATGTACGGTCCCTGGTGAACAAAATGGATGAGATTAGACTGCGCATCAACCACAGCAAAAGATTATGGAACTGTAATGTCATGATTTTCACAGAAACATGGCTAAACAGCGGGATACCAGACAACGCTGTATCTTTAACTGAGCATCAGACATTCCGAGCAGACAGAGCGGCGGATGACTCCGATAAGACCCGAGGCGGAGGATTATGCATTTATATTAACAAAGCGTGGTGCACAAACTCTGTCATCGTTGGGAGACATTGCTCTGTTAACCTGGAATTTCTGATGGTCAAATGCAGACCGTTTTATCTGCCACGCGAGTTCACCTCCACCTTTATAATCGCTGCTTACATTCCACCCGATGCTGATGCAAAGCTTGCTATGAATGAACTTCATGCAGCCATCAGCAAACAACTGACTGCTCACCCGGAGGCTGCTTTTATTGTTGCGGGGGATTTTAATCACTCAAACTTAAAGACAGTGCTCCCCAAATTCCATCAAAACATTTTCTGTCACACACGGGGAAACAAGACTTTGGACCAGGTATACACAAACATGGCTGAAGCCTATGCTGTTACCCCCCTCCCCCACCTGGGTCAATCAGATCACCTTTCTTTGTTCCTCACCCCCCGATACTCACCCCTCATCAACCGTGTGAAGCCATCAGTGAGGACCATCAAAGTGTGGCCAGCGGGGGTAGACTCCACACTCCAGGACAGGTTTCAACACACAGACTGGAGTATGTTTGCTTCCCAGGCCACATGTGGCTCTCACACAGACATTAACAGCTACACTTCCTCTGTTCTGGAATACATCAACACCACCATTGACAGTGTTACAACCCAGAAACAGATCACCACATACCCAAATCAAAAGCCATGGATGAACAAGGAGGTGCGCCTCCTGCTGAAGGCACGCAACACTGCCTTCAGATCAGGGGATGCACAGGCCTACAGCACTTCCAGGGCTAATCTGAAGAGGGGCATCAAAAAGGCCAAGCACTGCTACAAGCTAAAGCTAGAGGAGCACTTTTCCAACTCTGATCCTCGGCGCATGTGGCAGGGCATACAGGCCATCAGCAACTACAAACCCAGCCATTCCACACCCACAGCCACAAATGTCTCCTTCCTGAACGAGCTTAATGACTTTTATGCCCGCTTTGAAAGAGACAATAATGAACCCTACATCAGGATCACTTCCTCAACCGACCACTCACCCATTACACTCACCTCCTCAGAAGTCTACACCGCACTGAGTCGGATCAATGTGCGTAAGGCTGCTGGACCAAACGGTATTCCTGGGCGTGTCCTCAAAGCATGTGCAGAACAGCTCGCTGGGGTATTCACAGACATTTTCAACCTGTCCCTTAACCTAGCAGCTGTGCCAACATGCTTTAAAACCACCTCTATTGTGCCAGTGCCGAAACACTCCAGCCCAACATGCCTGAATGACTACCGCCCGGTAGCACTCACACCCATCATCATGAAGTGCTTCGAGCGGTTGGTCCTGGCACATCTGAAAGACTCTCTGCCATCCACACTGGACCCACATCAGTTTGCCTACCGTGGCAACAGGAGCACAGAAGATGCAGTCTCCATAGCACTGCACTCTGTACTCACACACCTGGACAATAAAAACACATACGCACGAATGCTGTTTGTTGATTTAAGCTCAGCATTCAACACTGTCATACCCTCTAAGTTAATGATCAAACTTAGAGACCTGGATATAGACACGTCTCTCTGTAACTGGGTTATGGACTTTCTGACTAACAGACCTCAGAATGTTAGATCAGACCACATTTGCTCCACCACCGTCACACTCAACACTGGTGTACCACAGGGCTGTGTGCTGAGCCCTTTCCTCTACTCCCTTTTCACCATCGACTGTAGGCCTGTGAATAGATCCAACGCCATCATCAAATTTGCAGATGACACCACAGTGATTGGTCTAATCAGCAACAATGATGAGACTGCCTACAGGGAGGAGATACAGCATCTGGCCACGTGGTGCACCAACAATAATCTGCTCCTTAACACCGACAAGACCAAGGAGCTCATTGTGGACTTCAGGAAGGGACGAACAGGCTCACATGATCCCATCTACATCAATGAGATGGCCGTCGAGCCTGTATCATCCTTCAAGTTCCTGGGGACCCACATCTCCAAGGACCTTTCCTGGACCACCAACACCTCCAGCCTGGTCAAGAAGGCTCACCAGCGCCTATTTTTCTTAAGGCAACTTAAGAAGAACCAGCTGTCATCAGCCGTCTTGGTGAACTTCTACCGCTGCACAATAGAAAGCATCCTGACGAACTGTGTCACAGTCTGGTATGGAAGCTGCTCTGTTGCGGAGCGTAAGGCACTGCAGCGGGTGGTGAAAACTGCCCAACGCATCACAGGGACCACACTGCCAGCCATAGAGGACATCCAGAGGAAACACTGTCTGCGCCGAGCACGCAGTATTCTTAAAGATTCCTCTCACCCTGCTCACAGACTGTTTTCTCTCCTGCCTTCTGGCAGGCGCTTCAGGCTCCCCCGGACAAAAACCAGCAGACTAAAGAACAGCTTTTTCCCCAGAGCTGTCTCCCTCTTGAACTCTGCTCCCCACTGACTTTTTGCCCCCCTAATACACCCCACTCTCCTCTCCTCATAACTCAGACTCATCATAATCACTGCACTACTTAACATTTGCACATTTAAAAATTGCACATATTCATTGCACTGATTCATTTATTTGAACTGTACACACCTACTGCACATGTACATTTGTAAATTATGTACACATCCACTGTACATATACATTTGTAATTGTTTATCTATCTGCACACTTCTGATTATTAATAGCAACCTGTACATTTATCCATCTATTGTAAATCTCTGTTCATAGCTAACACAACCTGTATATAATGTTGATAGTACATCCATTTGTAAATATCACCATAATTTTTCTATAACTGCACTTTATAACTGATACCTGTATCCTGCACTTGCTGCTATTGCACTCCTGGTTAGACCTAAACTGCATTTCGTTTCCTTGTACTTGTACATGTGTGATGACAATAAAGTTGAATCTAATCTAATCTAAAAATATCATGTGATTATATTAAACAAGCCAAATAATCATTATCATATGTCATTTATATAAGCAGAATATAAAATCGGTGATAGAACACACTCCTGTGAAAGGCCAGTGTTTAAAACCACATTTTCTCACTTTTTATTTACAATTTACCAATACATGCTGGGGACAATCCTGTGAAAACAACCAAATAAAAAATCTAATAAATAAATAAATCAAATAAAACACACACACAAAAAAACTATTAATCCATAAGATAAGGGTTTGGTGCACTTGCAGCTCCTCCAACTGCTTCAAATAAATATTAATGTTCACAGTATCAAAAGCGGAGGGAAATCCATCAATAAATAATGGAATGAGGGTACTCTCTTTCCAGGCTCGAGGTACAACACAATTTGGTTGAAGAACACAGATTGGATCATTAGAACTACAGATCAATTGAGGAATGAAGACAGATATAACTAGTACCTCTATCAGGATCAGTGAGCTGGAAAATGTTTGGATGTTCAGGGTTGTCTGGCAGCACCACCATCCAACCTGTGAGCGTTATCTTTTTACACGGCCTAGATTTATACTTAAGACATAAATAAACATACAAAGAGGATAAGCGGTGAGGTTTAGTACACTTTGTGTAAGTTTCTGGTCTGGTGTGTTCACACTTGATTGGTTTGGTAACAATCTCTGCACTGGTAGAGAGGTTCTTTTGAATAAGTGTGAATGCTGATATTTGAACCTTGGTGTGCCCCAACACTGTAAAAAGTCATTTGTTAAGTTTACTAAAATTGTGAAAACTTGTTTCCTTAATACAATTAAGCGATCTAACCTTTACTTTATGACAAGGAACAAACCACTTTAAGAAAATGGGCTGATTTTAAAATCATTAAAATTGCTGACAGTGGCTGACAACTTAAAAAAATTGGTGGTGGGGAAAGAGTTAAATAAACATTTCAAAAAAATTAAAAGTGATACAGATTTGTTGTGATGCTTATTTATAATTCTGAATTATTACAGTCAAAAGAAAGAGGACGCACATGCATGAATTATATTAGTTCCTCAGTAAATATCATATGTTAAACTGTTATTGATTTGTATTTACAACTATACTGATACTGATATACAACTATACTGAACTTTTGTAATTAAAATATATTACTATTTAATCATGTTTTAATGAGTAAAGGTTAAATACATGCTAGCTTATTCCTGCTGCACCATCAAATAACTTTTATTGCATGTGGATTAGATCATACATTGTATCTTCTTGCACCAAGTCTTTGTGTGACAGATAACTTAATTACAAGGTTTTTTTTTATCTTTTACAAGTTCTTTATCTTATAAAAATTCCATAACATTTATCTACATACAACAAACAAACAAGCCCAACTTACAACATTATAATCCACACAATTATATTTGTTTGTGGATCTTTGGTCTAAAAGGTTTGGTCTAAAAGTTCAAAATAGTTTGATCTAAAACTGTGTGAATGCAAAGCAAATACAGACTAATTGTTGATTGATTTTGTTTTCAGACCAAAAAAAAACAAAAAACAAAAAAACAAGTGAATTGAACCACAAGTGTGAACACACCCTGAGTTCTTATTAAACTATATAAATATTTAATCACTTACATGTCTTCGTTCATTTGCTCTTAGAGCTTTAGAACCAAAATAGATGAGAATGGAGCCAGACAGGACAATCCAATAGCGCTTCCAGGATGACAGCTGGAAAAAAGAAAACAAGATTTAAACAAATGAAGTGCTTTTGTCCAAAAACTCAATCATGGACAGTAAATCCATTTTTAAATTCAATTTTTAATTTTAAAATATAATTATGGTATGTTGACACATTTTTTTTCTTTTGAATTTTTTTCTTGTGCATCAACATGATCCCTGTTCACATGGATGTACAGAAATGACTTAAAATGTTGTGTTTTGCATGCCAAGCCAATGCCGATTGGTAAAAAAAAAAAAATATGCCTGTGCACATATGGAGCCCTATTTTAACAATCTAGGATTTATTATTTTAACGCAAAGTCCAAAGCGCAGGGCGCAAAAGCCTTAAGGGAGAGTCAAAATCCACTTTTAAGGACAAAAAATTATTTTTCATTTGTAAAGATATTTGTGTATTTCTCTACATCCTGTGTGTATTAAGCAATGTTTAAGCGAGGCGCACATCTAACATGCTCTGCGCTGGACTTTAGGGGCCCTATCATACACATACGCCCTATTTTTTATTTTTTATATAAATATAAAAACCACTGCTTTTATGCCTTCTTCATCTCAGGGGTTATTTTAATTTTTTATGACAATTTGCTTTTGTATAATGTTGTTATTAGTAGTAGTAGTATTTATGATATGCATATTTATATTTGTTTTATTAAAAACAAGCTTAGATTTGCCCACCTGTCAGGTTTTGAACCATATGGGGCATAGCATGTGTATTTGGAAATAACTCAGTTTTTGACCACACTTCATTATTATTGTTCATTTATTCGTTTGCTGAAAATTAGAACTTTTTTTTGAAAGTTTTGAAACAAATCTTTGCACTTAACAAACAAAATTAATTATGTAGCCTAATGGATGGCTGTGCATACAACACGTTTTCTTATCCATGGAAGAGAGTGAAAGTGAAAGTGAAAGTAAAGAATGAAAAGGCTCATTCTCTCATGCTGCAGATGGTCTGTTTAACTGTTTTCTTGCTAGTGAAGTGTTCAGTTTTTTTCACTTACAAAGTCCGCCATGTCAATTGCAAATGCTCTATGGCACGACACAACTGGCTCTTAAAGGGAATGGGCTCATGGTCTTCTAGTTCATCATTGTTTTAGTTGTCAAGTACTCATGTATAACTAAACTGAAACTGTAACATGTTAATGACATCACAATATTTATACTGTACACCAAAAACATAAATTCTGCAGATTATATAATAGAATTAACATCATGCAAGGCAGTACTGAAAGACACTTGTTATGCTCAACAGAGTTAATTTCATTTTTTCACAGAAAAAAAATATTTAAATTATGTATTATGATATTATGTAAAAGAAATGTAATTAATGTAAATTTACGTTAAAATAAAATGTATTCATGTGAAGACAAAGTTTAATTTCATGATGGATCTTCAGTGTCAAATGCACCTTCTATACAAAGTTTTTATCTTCTTTGAAACAACAGGGGCGACTCACAGGGAAACATCGCAGAGGAACATTTTGATTTCATTTATTTTATTACATAAACTCACTGATTATTGCTCAGTTGGTAAAGCACATGTAAAATGTTTTTAGTAAACATCACCAAAACCCACACCACAAAATAATCATTTAATACACATTTTTTTATTCAGCAAACTATACTGTATATAGTCTATAACAAAACAACTGCAAATGTAGAAGACTAAATTAAACAAAACTCCTAAACACATTTTTTTGATTGTAATTAAAAGTTTGCATTTCATATTATTTTTTTAGTTCATTTTTTTTTCTTTGAATTTTTTGTCTAAATTCATTAATTCATTTTCCTTCAGCCTAGTCCCTTATTCTTGCTGTAAAGCAGCAGTGCTAATCACTAAGCTGCCCCTTTTTGTTTAAATATTTATTTTTATGAAAAAAATCTTGCAAATGTAAGTTACTAATTCATATTTTTGACAAGGCAATGCACGTGTTTAATGCTAATTAAACAAAACCACTGATCTATGTAAATATCTCTTTATGGACTGTATAGAAACATAAAGAAAACTAAATTACTATCTGTCAAACCATTTTGTGTAGTTATTGTGCATATTTGTAAAGACACTGATGATCCACTGACAAAAATTCTAAAACTATGCTTTTTTACTCATCGTATAATATATTCAATGTTCAGTTGACTCATGCAAATCCGGCAAGTATTATCCAGACTTCAGTACACATCCATAATAAATTGATACTATAATTCAACAATAACACAATCTAATAGAAGACATCTATTGCTCAACTGGGCAACTAAATGACTGCACACTTACAGTGGGTTTTTTACCCTCCTTCATCAGTGTCTTTCTCCGCAGGGGCCCTTCAATGGTTATACTGCTGACAGTACTGCATTCATAGCTGGATACGGCCCCAGGAGTGCTGATGAGGAAATAACACAATCATATTTTCTTACTTACTGTCGTCTTAAATAAAGAAACTTATATATTATACACAAGTTTATATATAAACTAGTAAAGCAGAACAACTCCAGTGTGCGATAAGGATATTGGGTCAATCAACTGTTAAACAAGAATAATTGTACATAATAACGACCCATTTTATTTGAAATAAATGTTTAAAGTGTCCATATTATATTATTATTTGAGATCATCTTTTACATAGTGTAATATAGCTGTTTGTGAATGTAAACAGTTGGGTGAAGTTTTAAATGCCAAAGTGCAAGATAAATGGCATTATTTACTTCCAAAGAAAGATCTAATTATTAACCATTTAAAATTAGTTGTCAGAAATATCAGCCTTACTTCATGCACAAATGCAAATAGTTTTTATAACACACTTCGATAGAGCTAGCCTATAGTCAAATAGTGAACAATGTCTACTTTGCCTGGACTGGAAGAGTTTAGTTGTTGAGAAGACAAAGTTTTCTGACACTAGTTATGTTTCTATCAAAAGATGCAAACTAATCTTTTGTGCAAAAGTGGAATATCGCATAAAACATTTGCAAATACTGTAAAGCACCGCTTTCTTTCAATGAGTCAAAGAGAACAAAACTGTCACCTCCTTCCCTTCCGGATTTGAAAATAAAAATAGAATTTGCTGCAGTAGGAGGAGCCACCCTGAACCTTTCTTTTATGCAATAAATGACTTGTGCATCAGAATAAAAGGACCATCATGATACCATAACTAGCTTTTAGATGCGAACAGGTGCTTTTTGAGAGCACAGCATCTCAAGACAGTTCCATGAGGTAAAAATACTTTGATCACGCACTATGACCAAGGCATTTTAGAATAAACAAAAACAACATTTCAGATGTTTTACAAACTGGTCAAGATTTGCCCATAAATAGCATCCAATTTCACCCCAGTTCTGACATGAAAGTAGATTGCCATTGTGGTGTATATATTGGCTGTTTTTTAATGCATGTGCTGGAATTTATTTGGTATTTATTTATTCAGTGTCTTTCCATCATAGTTTATGTGCATGTTTTCTTATTGGATAAAACCTTTATTCCACGTTTTTTTATGCACATTTATAAAATTGATTTAATCTTGGTGTTTCCATTAAGCATATTTAGCATGAATGCGCATAAAAATACGTGGATTGAAATGGTGAATACGTTCACATCCACATATACACTCACTGGCCACTTTATTAGGTACACCTTACTAGTACCAAGTTGGACCCCCCTTTGCCTTCAGATCCGCCATATTCCTTTGTGACATAGATTCAACAAGGTACTGGAAATATTCCTCAGAGATTTTGGTCCATATTGACATGATAGCATCACACAGTTGCTGCAGATTTGTCCATGATGCGAATCTCTCATTCTACCACATCCCAAAGGTGCTCTATTGGATTGAGATCTGGCGACTGTGGAGGCCATTTGAGTACAGTGAACTTATTGTCATGTTCAAGAAACCAAATGATTTGTGCTTTATGACATGCCGTGTTATCCTGATAGAAGTAGACATCAAAAGATGGGTACACTGTGGTCATAAAGGGATAAACATGGTCAGCAACAATACTCAGGTAGGCTGTGGCGTTGACATGATGCTTAATTGGTACTGATGGGCCCAAAGTGTGCTAAGAAAATATCCCCCACACCATTACATCACCACCACCAGCCTGAACGGTTGATACAAGGCAGGATGGATCCATGCTTTCATGTTGTTGATGCCAAATTCTGACCCTACCATCCAAATGCAGCAGCAGAAATCAAGACTTATCAGACCTGGCAATGCTTTTCCAATCTTCTATTGTCCAATTTTGGTGAGCCTGTGCAAATTAATTGTAGCTTCAGTTTCCTGTTCTTAGCTGACAGGAGTGGCACCCGGTGTGGTCTTCTGCTGCTGTAGCCCCTCCACCTCAAGGTTTGACATGTTGTGCATTCAGAGATGCTCTTCTGCTTACCTCGGTTGTAATGAGTGGTAATTTGAGTCACTGTTGCCTTTCTATCAGCTTAAACCAGTCTGGCCTTTCTCCACTGACCTCTGGCATCAACAAGGCATTTGCGCACACAGAACTGCCGCTTATTGGATATTTTCTCTTTTTTGGTCCATTCTCTGTAAGCTCTAGAGATGGTTGTGCGTGAAAAGTCCGGTAGATCAGCAGTTTCAATACTTTGACCAGCTTGTCTGGCATCAAAAACAATGCCACGTTCAAAGTCACTTAAATAAGTTTTCTTCCTCATTTTGATGCTCGGGCTGAACTGTAGCAAATCATCTTGACCATGTCTACATGCCTAAATGCATCGAGTTGTGCCATGTGATTGGCTGATTAGAAATTTGCGGTAACAAGCAGTTGGACAGGTGTACCTAGTAAAGTGGCCAGTGAGTGTATATGCTTGTCTGTCAAGCAGCCGTTTTGTGTTGTAGCCATCTACTTTGGATTGGGCTGCCTGGATGTACTTTATTCCTTACATAATATGATATGACTTTAGTGTTTTTGGTCTTGAAAAGACTTAATGTTGGAGAAACTACAGAATCAGAAACATTTAAATTAGCATAATGTAAGCACATTGAAGAAGAAGAAGAAGAAGAAGAAGAAGAAGAAGAAGCAGCAATATCATTAACCTATGTTATGACCATAAAGGGCACAAAATGAACAGCTATATGATTTCATACCTATAAATGTAGCTTCTACTTCTAGGAGAGTTACATATTGGGACACGCCAATTTGGGCCAAGTGTTGCATACATTCGGCCTCTGAAAGAAACCAGGACAGATACACACATTACTTACTATGTGTTGTAAAATGACTTAAATCAATCTATTTTCCATTCTGATTCATAATAATGCATAATTTGCCTTACCTCTCAACAGTACTCGACAATTCATCACTAAAAGAGCTCTCTCTGCTGCCTGCAGAGTGACAGAGAAAAAATAAAGAGTAAAAAAGATCAAATAACTTTCTTTCTTCCTCAAGAACTAAAAGAAATAGTACCAGAAATATCACATGGTAAAGATGTCAAGTATGTTGACTTGCAAAAGAAAATAACCCACTGCACAAATGATTCAACACTGCTGCCATCTAGTGTAGAAATCATTTATTTTTTTATGTAAAAACATTCCAACACAGCAGTGATGTAGTAAATAAAATGCTTTAAAATAAAGACACAGATATTTGTGCTTTATGATATGGGTGTAGAACAAGAATAAACCGCATTACCCAGTGATATGCCGTTGGTGAATACTGAATCATGTGTGTGGTTTCTGACAGGACTGTGAGACTCTAAGAAGCTGTCATCCAGTAGGTGTCGAGCCTTTTCCTTCTCAGGAAATGTTGCACTTTTACTCTCCACAACACCAAACTGACACATCATACTAAGAAAAAAAGAGAGAAAAGAAACACAAGGAGCTGAACCAATACCATAATGCAAAACATTCCTTGTAAAACTAGTGAACTATTAAAATGACATTTTAGTGTACTTCAAAACTTCTCAGTATATTCATTTAAACTTACAGTATAAGGGGATGATTGGGAGGCCATGATGGGTAAGGGCTAACGGAGAAAATTTGCCCAGGACACCGGGGTTACACCCCTACTCTTTACGAGAATATGATTGCTAATGACACAGAGAGTCAGGACCTCAGTTTAACATCGCATCCGAAAGACGGAGCCCACTGACAGTTTGGTGTCCCCTTCACTTTTACTGGGGCATCAGGACTTACACAGACTGCAGGTTGAGCGCCCCCTGCAGGCCTTACCAACACCACTACGAACAGCAACTTAGTTTTCACATGTGGTCTCCCATCCAGGTACTGACCAGGCTCAGCTTTAATGAGTAACCAGTCTTGGGCTGCAGGGTGATATGGCTATTTCAGATGTCAGTGGACTCCTTTTGGATGTCAGCGGACATCTTTTGGACATCACTGGACCACGATGTCACTGGATGTTTTTCAGATGTCAGTGGACCACTTTTGAATGTCAGTGGATGACTTTAGGAAGTTTTTCTGACATATTTTAGACATCAGTGGACACCATTTTAGACATCAGTTGATGGCTTTTCAGACATCATTTATCAGTGAACATAGAGAATATATTTTATGCATTTAAACAAAACAGTTTTAGTAAACTGTTAAATTCATTAAAACAAGAGTTTGGTCACCTAACATCTTTAGGAATAGAAATATAATATATTTAAATTCAAATGAGTTATTGCAAAAACTACAAAATTTGAACAAGCTTTTATATTTTTTGTGCTTCTGATTTGTTAAAATTATATTTAATATTTTCTTCTAACATATTAATTTGGGTTTACAAATTTTTGAACTGTGATCTTATTTTTTTGTTAGATTAGTTTCAGTTTTGGATTTAGTACTGAATGTATATACACAAATATATTATTGTAAAGCATCCTGGGAGGGTTATACTCATTTATTGAGTTCTCACTGAGCACTGTGATTATAATAATAAAAAAATAATAATATTTATTTATTTATTCAATATTCTTTTTATTATATCTTAAAAGCATTAAAATATTAGTACTTGATTGTTACAGATTTATATCTGCAACTGCATTTTAAATTGTTATTGGATAAAAAAAACAGTATTCATTTACATTGAATATCTTATAAGCACTGAATTGCAATGTCATTGTTACATAAATATGTTTGCAAATACATTTAAATATTCAATTTCTATATTTTTCAGTCATTCATTTATTCATTTTCTTTTCGGCTTAGTCCCTTTATTAATCTGCGGTCACCACATCAGAATGAACCACTAACTTATCCAGCATATGTTTTGCGCAGTGGATCCCATCACTGGGAAACATCCATACACACTCATTTGCACACATACACTATGGACATTTTAGCCTACCCAATTCACCTATACCACATGTATTTGGACTTGTGGGGGAAACTGGAGCACCCGGAGGAAACCCATGTAAACACAGGGAGAACATGCAAACTCCACACAGAACCAGTGACCTTCTTGCTGTAAGGCGATTGTGCTATACCCACTGCGCCACCGTGCTGCCCAATTTCTATATTTTGTTGATCATATATGCTAATGTAAGTAAATCTAAATGTAAATGTAAATATATGCTTGCAGTTTATTCATCTACACTTTGACAACCAACAGTATTTATACAGTAAGTATTAACTTAAATTATATAAGTAACAAAAAAAAAAAAGAAACTAGAAGAATGGATTTAAGTAGAAAAAAAAGCATACATGTATGTATGTGTGTGTGTGTGTGTGTGTGTGTGTGTGTGTGTGTAGAATGATACTTACTTATTTCCTAGACTGTGGCTCTTCCTGTGTCGAGCAGGAGGTGGTGTTGGGAGGTGGGCAACCACTGATGTATCTGGACAGGTCGGCCTCCTGTTATATCTCACTGACATGGACACTTCTGAAGGTCCTATACACACATACACACACATTGGGTTTTAAGTTTTATGGGGGGAATTATTTTTATACGGTACAGATTGTTTATTCTGTCCTCTTACCTGAACTCTACCCCTAAACCTAACAACCATCATAGAAACCATTCTGCATTCATACTTCATTCTGTATAAGATTATCTTAACCCTCCTAATTTGATTGTAATGCAGTAATGTGAACCTTTTGTAAAGCTGCTTTGAAACAATAATTATTGTGAAAAGTGCTATACAAATAAACTTGAATTGAATTGATTTATGGACTGCATACTGGTATTATTTGAGGGGACATTTCATCCCCACATTGTGATGAATACAAGGACCACACACATAAGGGCTGTGTGATTCACTGAAATGGTATCAAAATCGCGATTTGAACATGCAAATTTCTAAATCGCCTTACAGATCAATTTTTTGCATATTGCAGTACCCACTAATACTTCCTTCTCAGTACGCCATTTGAACCAATCACAACACAGCGCGCCTAAACAGAGCACAAGAGCAGGAGACTGAGCCTAATGATAAATAGCCTGCATAAACAAGGATGAGGAGTTCGGCACAGGATGACTTGGTGCCCAAACAAACAACATTAGCCATTTCTTTAGAGGATGACAAACTAATAAAACATTGCTGCAGCTCTGATACAAGTCGTATTTTTGGAAAAAATAAAGCACTACAGTGATTGGGTGTCCTGTGTGCTTCTGAGGTAATTAGTCTACTGAAATGTGCACATTCCATACAAAGTATAAAGCTCATCTGTCAGTTCTTGTTTTGTGACTTACGGTGCGCTTGCAGCATACTGAAAAGTTGAGATGTTTTTAACTAGGGGTGCCTGGAATACGCAAGCGTGTCACTCTCTCAATCAATCAATCAATCAATCAAGCCTTTATTTGTCACATATACCTCCATGTATTCACATACACTGACATATAGTGAAATTGGACCCCCCCCAACCATACACAAACATCACATTTCAGGGAGAAACAGGTCAACGGGAGGTAGCTTTTAGAAAAAAAGGAAGCAAGATACATAAGGAAATATAGGCAAAAAAAAAAAAAACTCCCTCTCACCCTGCTCTTAAATTAGGGCAGAGTGTGACCAGGGAATTAAAAAAGCCTTGGCAGTAGCACATAAACACATAGACAAGACAAAACATCGCAACAGGGAATTGGAACAGGGGATGTGGATATAGTCCGGTAAGGGCGGGCAGCCATCCGTCCTGCAGCTGTGAGAAGCGCTGGTCACAGACCCGCCTACCCCCTCCAGTGGGTGAAAGCACACAAAGGCGTTGGATAAGGGCTCGGTAATGAAAGTCTTATCTGTAGCTGTGTATGTGTGTGTGTGTAAGCCTGTAGAGTCCAACAGGTGTCCTTGACAGGGAGCAGGAATTTCAGAGCGTCTCCTTATCTTGCTATCCGGGAGAAGTTGTTTTTCTCCAGCCGAGGCCGTCTGGCTGGGGAAACACTGGGAGCCGAAAGAGAAGAAAGTATTTCAAATTTAGGTCAATATCTGCCAATTTTACAGATATTTAATGTCCGTCACTGGTCTCCAGTCCTGGCCAAATCTTGTTGCAAAGCTGCTAATTTCACCCCGATGTTTTCAAATTTGCGGTCTAATACAGCAGTCTGATTAGCAGCATACCTGCCCATTATAGTTTCAATCAAGCCGGCCAGCTTGGTGGGGTTTTGAGCAGCACTGACCGCTTTTATCAATCGTCGATACCCGCATAAGCCCATTAGCAGAAACTCTGTTATCAAAGTTCCGAATAGGTAGATATCTTCAATATCCTCCAGGGACAGAGCAGCCAGGCACACGACACGCCACTTCTCCCACCCGTCCATCACGTATCCAGCTGCAAACGTCCCGGCAGGACAAGTGGGCTCTCCCAGGCCCAAACTTCTCGTTGAGAAGATGGTGTCAATCGCGTTCAGAGACCAGTTGATCAAATCCATAATTCCTTATTCGTTTGGATAGCAGGGCACGGAGAGCCTCAGAGATAGAATAAGACGAGACAAGGAGCCAGCCAGGGAAGATAAGGGACGGAGAGGGAAAAAGTGTGACCGCCTTCGTCGAGAGCCAAAGAAGAAGTTAATATGCGCGCAATATGCGCGCAAGCTGCACGCTTTCATTGGAAATAACAAACTTGATCTATGCATGGCAAAAGAAATCTGTGAAAACGTAGAAAGTACTACTTCTACAACAACTACTTCTGATACAGTATGTGGTCAATCAGAACATCGGAACCTTATTAGATTTTGACAACACATACACACACACACACACGCACATGCACGCGCACGCGCACACGCACACACACATACACACACACACACACACACACACACACACACACACACACACACACACACACTAACAACATATACAGTACAACTACAACTTCACATAACTGTGATGCACAAAACACCTCCAAATACAGGTTTTAATTTTATTGCTTAATAAAACTGCTACAATTTAATGAGGCATAGTTAACCCAAAAATGAACATTCTGCCTTTATTCAATCGCCCTTGTTCCAAACCAGTTAAAAAAATTTTCTTCTGTTGAACACAAAGATATTTTGAAGAATGTTGGAATTCTGTAACTATTGACATACAAACGGTAGTAGGAAAGAAAAACAGATAGTATAAAAGGCAATGGCTAACGGTTTCCAAATTATATTCTGTTGTGTTCATCCAAAAAAAAAATAAATTCCAAAAATCTAACTAAACTGGTTTGGAACAAATCAAGGGTGAGTATGGCAGAACTCCCATTTTTAGGTGAACTATCCATTTAAAGCATATATATTCATTTATTCATTCATTTTCCTTAGGTTTAGTCTCTATTTCAGAGGTCGCCACAGTGGAATGAATTGCCAACTATTACAGCATATTTTTCACATAGCGGATGCCCTTTCAGCTGCAACCCAGTATTGGGAAACACCCATACACTCTCTCATTCACACACACACACACACACACACACACACACACACACACACACACAATCACACAATCAC
>CAIGQZ010032553.1:6421470-6441666 GCA_903798205.1 Danio tinwini | reverse complement strand
GACTGAAACTCTCTGTAGTACACCACGCCCACCAAAAGGGTATGCTTTGTAATGGAAACGCAAGCTTGATAAAGGTGACCCATACCGACCCGAACCGTACCGTACTGTACCACTCAGTGGAAACGAGCCATAATTAAAACAGTCCATGTTTGACAAGTTTTTCAACTTTTATTTTATAACACATTTTTAGAAGCTATGAAAATTTGTAAAGTTTGTAAAATTAGTTTACTTTGTTTAACAACATCTTCTCTTCAGTGTGAATTCAGGATGCACATTCATGAGACAACTATATGTCACACTGCTGAAGTACAGTACCTGACAAAAGATTTATTGTCGTCGATTCCAGTTGTAAGAGCAACAAATACTAACTTCTAGTTGATCATTTGGAAAAGTGGCAGAAGGTAGATTTTTCAAATGAATCACCTGTTGAACTGCAACCTAATCATCACAAATACTGCAGAAGACCTATTGAAGCCCGCATGGACCCAAGATACTCACAGAAATCAAAGTTTGAGGAAGGAAATATCATAGTTTTGGGGTTACATTCAGTATGGGGTCATGCGAGAGATCTGCAGAGTGGATTGGCAACATCAACAGCATTAGGTATCAAAACATTTGTGCTGCCCATTACATTGCACACCACAGGAGAGGGCAAATTTTTCAGCAGGATAGCACTACTTCTCATACTTCAGCCTCCACATCAAAGTTTCTGAAAGCAAAGGTCAAGTTGCTCCAGGATTGGCCAGCCCAGTTACCAGACATGAACATTATTGAGCATGTCTGGGGTAAGATGGAGGAAGCATTAAAGATGAATCCAAAGAATCTTGATGAACTCTGGGAGTCCTGCAAGAACGCTTTCTTTGCCATTCCGGATAACTTTATTAATACGTTATTTGAGTCATAGCAGAGATGTATGGATGCAGTCGTCCAAGCTCATGGGAATCATACACAATATTAATTCTTTTTCCACTGCATCATGACTTTATATTCTATACTGTACATATTTCTTTTAAGTGACAAGAGTTGCCTAAGCAAAGTCAGACCCTGTCCTAATTAAATAATTAAAAATCAAGACATGATCATATTTTATTTTGCATGCTGTATAAGTGCACATACATTGTTTACCCATTGTGTTTACATGGTCATAATACAGCAAGTAATACAACAAGCATTTAGTTTGGGCTAGTTTTTGCAGCTGGACATTGCTTTACAATGGCCTTGATGGTGAACATTAGCCAGCAGGGGAGTGACTTTTGTCTCTCCAGGTGTGAATTATTCATGACCATTGTCACTCCCACGCATACAGTATTCTGACCCAGACACTGACTTCATAAAATGTAAATCATTGTACTGTTTTCTTTGAATGAAGGAACAGAATAATTTTCACATATTTATAATAATTATTATAATTATATGAAGTAAATATTTGATTACTCAAAAGGCCCATTCAGTGTTTTTTGGACCTTTTTTCAGCTACTTTTTTTTTCAAAACCTCCTAACCACGTATATTTTTTTTCTAAAAAAATGCAAGAATGTACATCAATATTTCTAACATATTATTTTACCACAGTTTGTGCTGAGTTAAAAAAAAATATGTTGGCCAATGCTATGTAATTAGTAGCTAAAATAAGCATGTCAAAACATTGTAAGGGCCCCAAAATCACCTTAGACCTCAGAGGGTTAAGAATTTGTAAATGCACTCAATGAAAAAGCTACCTAAAATATGGTGTCCAATTAGCAGTTCAAACATTATGATAGTTTTTTTTTTAACATTAAAAAGCCAACAGTCAGAAACTATTGTACACGGAAAGTAACTTTTACACATTTTTTTGACACAACCAAGTGGAAACAGTGGAAATATAGGCATCTTGTGTTTCCCAATCTTGCATTTATAAGTGTCTAGACTGCAAGAAATTGGACCGCAATAAAACGGCTTGCGCTTTTGTGTGAGACTGACAGACAGGACCACACAGTACGACAGAAGAGAACTACCGGAGGAAACAGGGAAATCTCTTTTAATGATGATAAAAACATCAATGCTATGCTTGTCTTTGTAGAAGTTGAAAGCCACATGTACTGCAAGTTTAATACATTACACATGTGTAGCATGTAACACTGAAGAAAGAGATACTTTAATAATTCTGTTTTCATTCACAACATTTAATTTGTCATACCTCACCACATGTGTACAGCACATTTTCTTTGTAGGTAACCATATTACATAAGACTGTAGTAGGAAAATATATTACGGGCTTCACATTTATGAAGCCTGAGGTAAAGGAAATCGGGATTATATTGTAGCATAAAGCCATGCCAAGCTGGTGCAGCTGTGGCCGGTAAATTAGGTGTTTTGTCGGCCTGTGGTCCATGCAGCCAAACCAAGAAGACATAAAGCCCACAGACAGCACATTTTATTAAATACTATAGGCAGCTGTTCAGAAAAGGGAAGTGTTACAACATGGGAGGCTCTTGATTTATGAGGGTCTTACAGATGTGGGTAATTTAAGTGAAAGTTGGCATAGATGTTTACGAAATGCTATAATTTGCAGGGCAGAAAGCAAAGCAAAAATCACCCAAGACAAGCTAAATTAAAGCTACTGAGCATGATAATGGGTTTATGTAACTTACGAGTAATTGTCATCCTCCACAAACTTCTGGAGCTCCTCGATGTAGCGCACAGACATCAGATACTTCTGCACGTGTGGTAACGTGATTAAATGATCTGTGAGGTCATGAAACGTCAACGTTTCAAATCATCATATTTCAATATTTAGGATTTTGATACAAAGTCATTTCATATGTTACTAAAAGCAAACTGCAAAGAATAAGTTGCCAGCATAGTTCTAAAAGCCTAAACGTACCATATTTACAGGACACCTGTAGATCGGAAATGATGCGGAGTAGATTGTTCATCTGATTGGTTCTTTGCTCTGTCTCGATGATGCTGTCAGAAGCAGGGTAGGCGGAGTCAATGTAGGTCATATCAAACAGATAAATTCCTGATGAGAACAGAGAAGAAAAATGGTCAGAAATTGTCAACACTAACAGTTTCTCTTAAATTGTGACACAAAATTATAAGAAATTCTTAGTCAATTCTTTTCATGAAAGTGCAATGATTGGGGACTTAAGAGTTTCAATTTAAAAAATAAGATATATTCCAATACATTCCAGTATATTCCGATGATATATTCCAAGGCAAGATCCAGATAAAACACATTATATAATTTATTTAGAATTGGACTTCACAATTACACTGGGCAACCAAATGCATTTGTTTAAGTGTTTTAGCAGACTTGCTAATTCTCGACACCTGTCCACAGGAGGCTTGACAAAAAATGAAAATAAAATAGATACATATACACTATTATAAACATTAAAACACATTATAAACACACAAACATTATAACTCTTTACATGCTATAAGGCAGAAGCAAAGGCGGCACGATCAAACAAATTAATATTAAGACTTTTTGTGCAAACACTGCTGTTTTGTTTTTAACCACTTTTTAAGAACACTACTAAAAACATTCATATTACTTTCAAATTTTAGGCTAACAGGTAAATCATTTCACACTTTAATTCCGCTAACAGAGAAACTTCTTTGGCACTTGACAGCCACCATTAGCAGTTGCTCGTGTGACTCTGTGAGAGGTTTGATACCTACTGATTAGATCTGAAAACCGCATTGGAACATGATTATTTAAACATTTAAAAAACAATTAAAGATTAATAAATTTAATAAAACTATCGCAATTAAAAAGGTTATGTTTACATAAAGCCTCACACTGATGCTATTGCACAGACTTAAAGTCTATAATTTGAATTGCTTGTTTAGATATATTGAATCAATAGGCTTTAATGTGGTTAAAGAGGCTTATGACCATGATGTAATGCAATATGATAAGTGTGAGAATATCATTGTATGCATTTACAATTTTGCACTTTAATATGTTAAAAATCTTCTAATAAAACAAAAACAATTTAGACTTGGCTTGACCCTCTTACACATATTTTTAAGATGACTTTCACATTTTTAATTTATGTCTAGAGTTATGCCAAGGTATTTGAATTTGCTTACTTCTTCAATACATTTATTTTAATCAGCACCTCAGATTTATTCCTTGCAGGCCTATTTCTTACGGATTAGCACAAATAAACACATTTTTTTATGTTTAGTGAGACATAACAACTTCATAGTCATTAAGAGATTATCCAAAAAAGACTTACAATTTTACATTAAACGCTTCAAATATGATTTTTCAGTTAGATATATGATGAATAAATTAAAGTTCTTCCTGTGTAGAGATGCCAAAGCTCCAAATAAGACTTCATGGTTGTGCAGTGGGTAGCACAATTGCCTCACAGCAAGAAGGTCACTGGTTCGAGCCCCAGCTGGGTCAGTTGGCATTTCTGTGTGGATGTTCTCTCAGTGTTCGCGTGGGTTTCCTCCGGGTGCTCCGGTTTCCCCCACAGTCCAAAGACATGCACTATGGGTGAATTAAATAGTCTAAATTGGCCGTAGTTTATGTGTGTTAAAGAGTGTGTAAGGGTGTTTCCTAGTGTTAGGTTGCGGCTGGAAGGGCATCCGCTGTGTAAAACATATGCTGGATATGTTGGCGGTTCATTCCACTTTGGCCACCACAGATTCATGAAGGGACTATGCCAAAAACAAAATGAATGAATAAATTTTATTATAATAAAAAAGTATATTTTCTGTTGTTTGTAGTTTTGTTGTAGGGTCATTTAAAAAGATCAGAATTAAAATGCAAATTTGCTCACAAGTTTTACATTTTTTTTGTCATGCTTGTGACACTATTGTGCTTTAATCATTCTGAAACTCTGGAAAGTCTGAAAGCTTTTGTTGACAATTGTGCAACCGTTCAGATTTTAGTGTTAGTATGACTTTCTTTAATACTTTACATTTATACTTTAAGGATTTATTACGGCAATAATTTAATAAGTTAATCAAAAGTAACAATGGATGCTTTCAAGTATTAAACATAATACTAAAAAGTATCAGTTTTAATAAATATTATGAATAATCCAACATTTTGTCAACATTAAAAATAATATAAATGTTTTTTTTATACGATTTATTAAGGATGTGACTATGAACATTGGAATAATTGCAGCTCTGAATCACATGTATACATTTTATTTAAATATGCAGCAAGGAAAATTAGTATTGAACATGTCATTTTTATTTCCTGGGAATAATATTTCTTAAGGAGCTGTTGACATGGAATTGAACCAGATTTTGGAAAATAAAAAAAAAACAATATAAACATAAAAATATAACAAAACAAAACCAAATTCTTGAAAACTGAGTTGTGTAATAATAATGAAATGGCACGAGGAGAATGTACTGAACTACTGAAATGTAGTTAATACTTTATATAAAAGGCTTTTTTTTGGAAAAGGTAGCTTAAAGACGCCTCCCATATGGAGAATGAAGTCACATGAATTGCTCAGGTGTGAGTTTTTCACAGACTTCAACAAAAATCTTTTGTAAAAATCTTGATGGTTCTGTGGGTCTCGTCTGTCAAATCTGATCTTTAATTAGTATTTTTTATTGGATTCAAGTCAGATGGATTGGCTGGGTATTTCTTCATCTTCTTCCTCTGAAAGCATTTAAGAATTTCCTTGGCTGTGTTTTGGATCATTGTCTTGTTGAAATTTCTACCCTGATTTCGTCTTCATCATCCTGCTAATGTAGATGTTAGAGCGAAGCAGCTGAAATCAATTTACAATAATAAAGGGCAGAGGGTTGCTGCTGAGAGATTTTAGCTGCTCTTTGGGCTTTCCCTGCCTTACCACACTTCCCTTTCTTCATGTGTTAAATACTTTTTTTTTTCCTGTGTCATTTCATTTTGTCACACATAACTTAATTTGTTAACTAATTAGATTGGTTTGCATAGCAAATATGGATTTCTTTAGTTGTTTCCAACATCCGGGGAAAATTCTAAGTCAACATACTTTTAGAAATATGTTTTTTGAGAAAAAAATTGTTCAATATTTATTTTTGCTGTACATTCAAACATTACACATTAATAATTATTTTACAATACTACTATTTATTTGACTATTTTTGATCAAATAAATGCAGTTTTATGAGCATAATGCTCACACTAAACATGGAAGCGTCAAGCGCGAGTGATTTACATGTTAAGTCAATGCAAAGGCATTAATCGACATCCTGCGACGTGAATGACATGAATTGTGCGAATGGCATGGCGCGTTTTGCACGTTTGACACGCTCAATGCGCAAATTGCACGAATCGCTCAAGTTTGAAAATCTGAACTTCAGCGATCAGGAGGTTGCTCTTGTGATTATTATGCTTATAGCGCCTGTTGTTGGTGTCTCGGGGGAAAATCCTCCTGCCTAGTGCCTACACTGACAACAGTTCATCAAACTGAGCTCGGCTCAGTCAGAAGCACCACTGAATGCTTCCATCATCCAGGTTAAGTTTCTGGAGGAGTTTATGAGCTCACAGAGCTGGGTGCACCTCTGAAAGGATCTAGTGGACTCAGACACTGCTCCAAACGAATCGATGCTGTTTTTCAGCCTTCACAAAGATCATAAACACAGTTATTTTATCAATAAAATCCATGTTAGCCATTTAATAAAGAAGCTACAGTTACCGGGCAGACAGAAGCCCTGCCCATGAATCCGCAAATCCACATCTGTTCTTTTGACATTTGACGCGCGAATGAAGCGAGTAAACTCAAATTTTCAAGCATCTATTTACATGCCAATAACGCGATTTATCCACGCATTCTGCGTCTGGTGTAAACACAGCATAAGATACTTTAAAACATATTTTACTCCAAACATTTGAAGTATCAGTCATATATTGATAAAACATTTTTTTTAAGTCTATTAAATCTATCCAATCTATCAAATATGCTTTTCACATTCAATGGAGGAAAGCCATATACGTAAGATAATTAATCTTCAGACAATCTATTCTAAAGAAACAACACAAACATCTCATTTTAAAAAAGTAAACACACTATTTTGCACAAACTCATTCATCACTTCAAACATGCCCTACAGTACTGTAATACACATCTGCGTGCTGAACTCTGTCTGTGTTGTGAAACTTCAAGGCTTTACTTTCCTCTTCAGTGGCCTCTCAGCCCACTTTTACCTCATTTACGAAGACAGATCAGAGAAAACTCTCTTTCTCAGGCACACTGCTAATTGTCAGGTGACAGGGACAAAACTAAACACCATGCAGTGTCTGGCCTGAAAACAGTGGCCTGGAGCTATTGCCTGAATGATTTTACTTGCTTGTTAGAGCTCAGTTTCTGCTATAGGATTCACAGCACAGCTTGCTAATCAGCAGGTAGAAGTTACGAGTCTGTTAATGAGCGCAATTATTCAATAACTGAAGAGTTAAGATGTAATCTATTGATTGCAGGCAATGGGATGTGTCTGCTTTCTCACGCCAGGCCTGAAGTTTATCCTGGGACTAAATTACAGGAAGTTGAAAGTGGAAGATATCAGTGGCCCTGTATACATCTGGTATTAAGATGTGTTTGGGTTCAGAGAATCAGATGTAGACACGGAAGACACATTCCTGTTTACACCTGGTGTTTAAATCTGTCGTTTTAGTCCAATTTCACTTTCCTTGTTTATTTGAAGGCATTGGGAAAAAAAGGACCATTTAACAAAGATTCGTTTTTTGTCATTCTCTAGGTCAGAGATTCCCAAAGTAGGGCCTGCGGGGCAAAGTTGGCCCATTGTAACCATTTGCCCACCATCCAAAAAGAGAGTGAGAATGATGGGGGCAAATGCCTTTAACACAGAGATCATTTCTAATATAGTATTCTCAGTTAAGTTTATTTATAAACTAATTTCGAGAGAATCACGTGCTTATGATTGCTTGCAGCTGGCCCCGCATTATTTAATTTATGATTCACCAATCAGACGATTCCAAAACCACTATAAATACCCTAGGTTCCATATCACAGCCATCTTCATTTTGAAGAACGCCCCGGCTTCGCACCAGCTGCCACTGCTACAGCATCTGCATCTCCAACAACAATTTCATCAACAACATCAAATCCCAAACTCTCAAGACGCCGGCTATCCAAGCCATTACAATGAAAACGAACCCTCACTGCTCTCCTAGCGGTGCACCAGTGGTAACGTACATAGCACGCTCCAAAGGGAAGCCTTGCCAAAAAAACAACAACTCTCCAACAAAAACTAAACATTTTATAAATCTTTGAAAGACGAAACTAGCGCAAATAGAATAAGTTATACAAAAGAACTCACCTCTCAAATATCCCGCCTGTTTACAGATCCATATCATCCTAAGTAATTCAATTGCAAGGGTCCAGGCAATCCAATCCGCATTAGTCCACAGCATAGTCATACGTCGATAAACATGCATTAAATGCTCTGTTATCATCCAAACCTCTCGCTGGAGTGCGTTCAGTAGCGTATCCAGTCATAACAACAGTGATTTAGTCAAAATGGCCGCCGGCCTTTTGATTGACACTTCTTTGAGCCAATAGCTGATAAATGAAGCATTATCATCCAATGAGCACTAAAAACTCGAGATGGTCCCGCCCTCTCTCTTGACAAATTAAGAATGGACAGTGAATTTGTAATTGAACTGGGTTAGATATGCTTGTGATTTTTTTTTTATCACATTATGACTCCAAACCTAATGTTATTTATTCATGGATTTAAGTAAAGCCCATAACTAACATTCACACAAAGTGGTGACTTTGTTTAAGTTCAGGGCTTTATGTTGGCAGTTGATATAATTTATTATTAATTTATTTATTTGCAAACAGAAAACAATGCAGACAGCAGCAGTTTAACTTCAGTTCTGATAGCTGCAAGACTACAATATCTGTGTTTGGGTTCAATTCAGGACTGGTAAAAACACTGTTCTCTGGAAGGGGGGAAAAAGAGGACAAGCTCAAAACATTTCAGACCCCATTTACACCTGTATTTAGTCCTCCACTTGTGATTGGACTAAAAAACCTCTTAATAGCAAGACTAAACATGGTCAGCAAGTGAGACAAGTCAGTGTAGCTAAAAAGCCTACTGCCCACTCAAATTAACAACAGACTTGTTTATTGTAATCATACACTTGTAAAATACAGTAAGCAGCATATAGTATACAGTAATGTTCTGCTCAAGTGGTCAGAAGTGAAAAATTTTATTTATTTTTTTGTTGCTCTTTATGTGGTTGACCACATCATTGTTTATATCTGTTATTTCCATTTTAAACTGAGGTTCTTAATATCATGTTTACAGAAGCAGTTTATGTTGATGAAATAGTGTTAAATAACTAGGTTAACTAGGTTTAACTGACAGTTAAATCTAATATGAAATACTGATGGAATACTTGGAAATGAATAAATGAATGCTTTAGAGGTTGCTACAGAGGAATGAAACGCCAACCTATCCAGTATATGTTTTATGCGCTGTAAAAAAATTCTTAATTTTAGGGTTTATTTCCAGTAGCTGGGGTGCTGGAAAAAACGTAAAATAATGGCTGCTAAATTACAGAAATTTCCTTATATTTACAATTCTGGTAAACTTCTGTAATTCAACCTCTGTTATTTTACAGTAAATGTCTATAATTTAACGGTCGTTATTTTACGTTTTTTTTCTGGCACCCCAGCTGCCGCAAATAAACCGTAAAATTACAGATTTTTTTTACAGTGCAGCGAACGCCCTTCCAGCTGCAACCCGTCACTGGGAAACACCCATACACTCTTGCTATTACAGTCATATACTATGGCCAATTTAGCTTATTCACTTCACCTATAGCGCATGTCTTTGAACTATGGGGGAAACCCGAGCACATGAACATGGGGAGAACTTGCAAACTCCACACAGAAATGCTAACTGACCCACCCGGGACTCGAACTAGCAACTTTCTTGCTGTGAGGCAATCATGTTGCCTACTATGCCACCGTGACGCCTCACAATATCTAAATAAATATGAATATTTAGCAGCACAACTGTTATTATACTGTATTTTTTGTAATTGTATTTTTTTACAAATGTTATTTTTTACTTAACTTTTTAATGACATTTTATGTATAATTGTATTCATTGAAATTTCTAAAATTCTACTTTTTGAATTAATATTATATGTTAGGCACCTAGGGTCTGGGAGTAACAAAATTTCGATTCTCTGTATGTACTGTACATGTGGTTAAATTAACAATAAAGCTGACTTTGACTTTTAAACAATGATGATAATAACAAATGTTTCTGGAGCACATTAACACTAAAGACTGTAGTAATGAAGCTGAAAATTTTGATTTAAATCTCAGGAACCAAATATATTTTAAAGTTTATGGCAACTTCCAAATATTAGATTGTGGCTGGAAGGGCATCTGCTGCGTAAAACATATGCTCATAGTTGGCGGTTCATTCCGCTGTGGCAACCTCTGATAAATCAGACTAAGCCGAAAGAAAATGAATAAATAGAAAATTATTTTAAGCTGAAATTATATTTACATTACTTTTTAAATGCATTTTTAAATAAATGAAGCCTATATTGAACTTCTCCTCAAGTGATTTTCTTCAATCCAAATGACCTTAAACTTTTAAATTGCACACATGTAGTAATTATGCTTGCTGAGTTAAAGTATAAATTAATAACAGTTTTAGGGTAATAGTAATAAAAAAAATATTATTTTATTATTATTATTATTTTTTTTTTTTACAGCTGCTCCCATGAAATTAAAAGTTATAAATCTGACAAGAAATTCTGCTGGATGAACACAGGATCTGGAGTAATAACTGACTCCCATTAAAGTCACGGAAATAGTGACGCGTGTGCTGGTCAGAGAGGTCAGCTGTACAGCTAAAACTGACCCTGACATTAATTCTGTGAACACTGAAGTGGTTCATTGACCTTTCACCGCCTTCAGTTACAACAGCAAAACCACACTGGCAATGAAAGTGAATTCGGTTACATCATCTTCCGTCTGTTGGTCAACCAAAATTTTACATAAGCAGAAAGTGTAAAAACAATCTTCTATCAACAATAATAGCAAGACATTACTTACATAAATGCATTATTTACATCTTCTGCTCTGTCCAGCAGATATTGTAAACAAACATTATTGAGAATTAATTTTCACAAATTTGATAACTGAAACATTATTTCAGTCAGCAAGGACAACATATTACTCTTATTTTTAGTGGCTAATCAACAAGAAACTCAATTTCATTAAGATTTTATATATATAGCAAAATTACTTGATATAAAATGTGGAAAGAGAATGGCTTGGAATGATGGTTTTACTTGGCATTAAATATATTGTAATTACAAATAATTATATATTTGTCCTCAGCCAGGTCTATTCTAGGCTTCACAAACTTTACAACTTTCTGAAGAAGAGTGAATAAGACTTCTGGGAAATAAATGTTCTAGTGGCTAGCTTCACAGAAGACAAAAAAAGGGGTAGAAAGAGGTTGTTAAACTGTTTAGACAGCAGCGGAATACAGCCATCCATCAAAAGTGGAGTGTTCTCAAACTTCAGTGATATGGGATAATATCATTTAGTAACAGTAAAATTTTGTGAGGAAGGAAAATGTAAGCATAACAAAAGAACAAGGTGGCACTGACTCTCAGGCTGCTGGCTGTTTTTTTCTTAATATCTATAAGTTGTATTATGCTGTTTTTGGTCTTGTTTAAATCAAACCCACCTGTTCTCTATATGTGATCTACTACAGTTGCCTAATGTTTATTGAAACTACAAACCAAAATAGTGCCTAAATGTAGCATGTGTGTATTGTTTATTTGAACATGTAATTGATTGGTCACTCCATTCACTTCATCACACTTTTATTTAGTTTTCTGATGTGAGAACAGGGTTTGGTGTCATGATTGTGTGCTTGTGGTTGGGTTTGAGAGTTTGGGTGAGATGTTGATACTGCATATCCCACTCATGATCACTACTATGATTATTACCAATCCAAAAGATGATAGCAGGACTATTATGGTTCACTATTCTACAGTAGAAGAAAATGGACTTGTGCCGTTTATCTTTTTTACATTTATACAACAAAAAAGGCTGTGATCTGTGATCATCCCTATGCCTTTATTCACTATTCCCCACATTAGTCCACTTAAAGGGGAGAATAAAAATGAGTGAGTATATTCACAAAAGCATTGGAAGGGATGCTTTTTTGATTGCTAAATCTCTCCGAAGGATTAGATTTGCACCCTGTGATAGTTATTTATCTCTTAGCAAGCTGTCTATTAATGAAACAAAGTGTTTTAATTTCTGTTATATACTAATGTTAAATTTAAACAATTAAATAATGATTTCTTTAGGCAGTTCATTGCGCTGTGGCAACCCCTGGTAAATAAAGGCCTAAACTGAAGGAAAATAATTGAATGAATGCATAATTTCTTTAGAAACTTACACCAATAGGATCCTGCTGTGGATGCCATATCATGGTTAGATGCAAAAATTCATTTGGCAAGAGCACTTCCACAGTGCATTGTTATGGTTTTGTATGTGTATTCTCTATCCACTAAGTGTACATCGGTTGTACATTGATTGTTGTGGTGCATTGTGGGTTTGACTGAGTGCACTTCAGAACATCCACTATGATTTCAGACACCACTACAAACGGCTGTTGCAGTTACAGTAACAGTGCATTATTTGAGAGAATTTAGGGTGATTTCAGATACAGCCTAAGTCCTTTTCTATTTCCCGCAAAACATGATAATGCTCTTTTAGTTGGACATATTTGGGTATTTGGAGCTGTAAAAATATAGTATAGAAGTATACATAAGTGTCTACTCTACTTTACTTTAACCAGGGGACATATTACAGAAGTTTCTAATATGAAAACTTCTTTAACTGAAGTTTAACTGAAGAATTTTTTCGCAAATTTATATTACAGAAGCAAATCTAAACCTGATTTGAGATTGTTATCCTATCTTGCAAAATTGCATTATATATGTCTTATTAGGAAATATTAAATTGCATCATAAAAATTTATCCACTGTCATGTTTGTTTCCAAGCAACCAACACTGCAAAAGCTGCTAATGAGTTAGCTTAAACAAAATGCCGACAGCTAGCTCTCTGCAACTCTCACATGGTCACCCACTGAAGCTAAGCAGGGCTAGTACCTGGATGAGAGACCACATGGGAAAGCTAGGGTGCTGCCAGAAGTGGTGTTACTGCGAACAGCAGGAGGCGCTCAACCTGCGGTCTGTGTGGATCCTAATGCTCCAGTATAGTAAAGGGTGTCCTGCTCAGTAAGATATTTTTTTTTCAAGTTAGCACGTTTCTGTTACACCAAGTTCTGTCTGTGCCTCATACTGCATTTAGGAAATGCTGTTCTGTAACATCTTTGTCATAAATGTGGCCCTAACTGAAATCACATTGGCTACCAAACAGACAGGATACTATTTTACGTTATGATCTTTCAGCAATACAAAAGTTAGTTTTTTCCATCCATTTGAACAGACAAAACAGTATTTTCTTTCTGTTTTAGTTGACTAAAAAGTTGATAATAAGAGTGTTGTGGGACTGTCTGTAGAAATATTTGAAACTTTTCACATAAAATACATAAGAGATCTGTCAAGAGTTAGCAATGCCTCTTCATTCCCTACTGACGCCTATCAGGAGGACCTTAAAGTGAGCAGGTGATAATCGAACACCATGTATTTCAGTCCAGGATCAGCAGTCAGAAGGCCATGAATATATCAGGTAGTGTGGCAGGAGCGTGTTCTTCCCATTTGGCGCAACACAGAAGCTACTGAAACCAGGAACCATTACAGCCAAAGACATTTACAGACTTCAGGGTTAAAACTCTCTGAAATATAATGCTCACATTCAAGGACACAACGAATGGTGTAAATCACAATGGCAGAGGAAATATTCTGCCGAAAATATCACAACTAAAATACTGGTGATTAAAATAAATGCTGACACGATGATCAATGATTGATATGAGTCACCTGTGACATATTACTAATAATAAGTAAATATGATCACATGCGAGTTAACCACAGTGATGCTCAAACAGGACAGTCAGAGATTTGGCTCTATAAATATCAAAAGCATTTAGGACACTCATCAGAATGCCAAGTCATGAACTTTGACCATATATTTTAAAAAGGGATTTCACAATTTAAAAAAATACTGTCGTAATCAATGTAGAAATAAATGCTGTGGTATTTTATGGTTACACAAGCCAAGCAGAGTGTGGACAAAATTAGTATGTAATGTGAAACAGTGTTTTTGTGAATTTTTCCATACCCTAAACATCCCCCAAATTATACAAAAAATTATCTAATTCAATAGAAGAATAAACAATATAATATTACTTAAATAACACTATAAATATAAACATTATAAATAAGTCGACCACTAAAATAACCCTGCTCTGAACTTCAATGAACATAGTTATGATGTGTACAAGAAACTATTTTATACACGGGAAGATGCAAATATAACTGTCACCCCATGTCAAAGCAGCTGGGTATGATTGACCAAGACTGGTTCTTGTGCTCTTAACCACATTAGTAATTGGTGCATAACGTATACTGGCACAATAACTGGACTGAATACACAAATAAACAAAATTGTATGTCTATAAACCAGTTGAGGCTGTTGGTAATGACAAGTTTACACTCCAAAATCTTTTATTGGATATGTGGTTTATGTTTATCTGCCACCAACATAGCCATTTTCACAAGCCAAATAAATCACTTATATTTACTTATATTCATGTCAATGAAAGTGTCAGTGTCATCAAGATGAAAAGTCCTGACACCATTGTTTATGAACAAGATAGTCAAATGGCTTTGTCATGTTTTCATTATGACAGTTTACTCTGTTAATATTTTCCAATGCAAAAAAGTCTGATTTTGGTGACACATCCTGAAAATCCTCAAGACAGCACTATATACTATTTGCACAGCCATTTGAAAACTACAGTAAAGTTAGATATTACTGCATTTAGTGAGGTATCTGAGTACAAGACACTGAATATGTGTTTCACTATTTTACTGCATTTGCTCTTTGTAATTCTAATTTATTCACAGCATTGTGCAAAAGGATAAATACACCCTTATTTACAACAAACATAAACTTCCTTTGGGTAGAGCTGTGCACAATTGTATTGCAGTACATATTGGAACTGAACCTACAACATACATAGGTGTGTAAATCATTCATAAAATTGTTCAATTTAGAAGACATTTTCAGGAAAAAAAAAACAACATTAAATTTTTTTTATCAAACTTGCTTGACAGATTTTGACAACTTGTTCAACACGCTTGTATGTAATGACTCAATTAATGAAATGAGGACTATTAGTTTTATATGGAAGGATTATTCAGCGTTCACAAGTTTAATTAATTTTGACTGACATGACATAAGCAAAATGATAATGTTATAAAACAGCAGAGAGTTGTATGAAAGCAATTGATGCATGTCCAAAAGCATTAGCAATTTGTTGGAAGGAATGAGAAACTGCTACTATGATGTGCACAAATGACTAATTGTTTTGAGAAATGCATTAACTGTTGTGCAAATGTAAATAGTGTTGTGAGAATTGCACCAAAGCCATTGAGAAAAACTGTAATGCTAAGGTGATTTCTTTTTATTAAATATGGAAAAACCTAGAAGAAATGTGCTAAATTAGATAATAATTTTTCAGCCAAATGCTTTATTATAAGTCAGCTAATTATTTTCATATACATAAAAAAACATTCACAAGGTCACTGGAAGTCAGGTAAAACACCATAAATGCAAGCTATTTCTTTGCTGCTTCAAAGGCATTGTTCACAAGGTAGACAAGCTAAAACCCTGAAAAGAGTCAGACTGTGTGGAAAGCTTGAATAATTAACATGACAACGAGCAGGCTTGACTTGTTTTAACTCAGTGATGCAATGTAGGAACTACTTTTGTTGTTACTTGCAAAATGTCAGCTTGCGAAACATCTAAAGGCTGTGAATACATCAGCTTGCTTTTAAGGCAGTATTAAAACATAAAAATAAATAAAATGACAACAACAAAAGTAGGGGTGCCAAAAATATTTTGGTATTCTTGGACTCTGTAAAGGCATCATGTTTGTGGCTTATGACAGTCAGCCAAGTAAACAGAAACAGCTATGCTCCTTATCACGCCCCGTGTCACTGGAAATTGCATTGAATAAAAAAGTCTGTTAACCCTTCAGCAGAGAAATCTAATTCAGATCTACTTCATAAACATTCACTCAGCCTTGTTGAAATTAAAATTAAAAAGTTCAATGTCAACCTAGGGGGCATTTACACAAAATTTTCAGCTGAAAACTGGTAAAAGAAATATATATTTTATTAATTTGGTCTCTTTTTCTTTTCATTAAACAATTGTGTTTGTATTGCTTAAGGTGATATACGTTATATTAACCAAACTTTTCAAATGTTTTGCATACCAATGAAGCATGGATTAGGCTTTTGATGTTGTGGAGAGAATTTGTAGAAAAAGAGGACGTATGTATGGGTGCGGCCAATGGAGGACTGGAGAATGATTGACAAGTGACAAATTTCACTAAACTCGACCTGTTAATATCAGCTACATATAAAACAAATGAAATGAAAGCTGGAAATGAAGGAAATGAAAACTGTTGTGCACACCTAAATGTAACTCTTGCATAGTATTGAGGACAACAGAATTCTGTGAATTGAATTATTTATTTGTATCTAATAAATTGCTATGTTAAACCTTGAAGAAAAACCTCTCCTGACCTTTTTTATTGAACACGAATGGAACTGACTAAATATTCCAACACGTGAAAGTTTTTATACATTTTGTTTGCTTACACAACAATAGCATTTTTTGGATAAAAATGCATACATCTGAAATTGGGTTACAAAGTGATATTTTTTTATCTGGGCCATGGTTTGTCCATGTAAACACTTAAAAACAAGGGTCACTGAAAATGTCAACATCATGCGGTTGCACTGTAAGTGTAGAAACCAAGTACGACAAACACACAACAATAGCTGAGTATGTGAAATGATAGTGTTGTTATTCCTTAATGCAACATTTTTGGTCGTTTTCACAGATGTGTAAACACAGATCATTTTGAAAACATTTGTAAAACTAAAGGGACAAATTTTTCATATTGTTGTCATGTAAATACAAAGCCTTACACTAATCCCAACCCTATAAACCAAATAAAAATTAGCTGGCATGTGGTTGCAATGTAACTTACAATGAACAAAATGTGTTAAAGAGACCATCAAAATAAAGGAATTCCAAATGGGACCCTGAATCACAAAACCAGTCTTACTTTACACACACATATTTTGGCAATAGCCTAAAAATGAATCATAAGTGTCAAAATAATTGATTTTTCTTTTACTTTAAAAATAATTAGTATATTAAATAAAGATAATGTTCCATGAAAAAACCTACATTTCCTATTGTAAATTAGGGCTACACAATTTACTCAGTGCTTTTATATTTTCTATTATAATAGAAAGCCACCACTGTTCAGAACATGTGATTTGTGGGATTCATAAAGTTTAACCCTTAACAGAGTGAAATACTTTTAGGATTTCAAGTGCATTTAAACAAAGCAGTTAAAGTTTGAAGCTTTACCAAGCATTACATGTATTTGTTTATACAATAAAGACTATACAGTGCTGTTTTTTATATGATTATTGCATTTTGCACCCCAGTACTGATTCGAAAAATTTATTGTACAGAACCATAAAACATGATTTATTTCATTTCTAACTTTGTTCAATTATATTTATCTATGATTTTAATTTGTTTATTAAATGCAGATTTTCCCCTACAAAAATAATTCCAATCAATCAAACATTATAAATTCATCCTCTAGTTATTGTATTCTGATTAAACAGTAAACAACAGTAAAAAGTGTACCTAATGCATTAATGCATGTGAAAATACTGCGCAAATACAAATTTAAACAATCAATTTATAAAGTGAATCAATGACACTATTATTTGCAGCTTTTATACTGTACAATAGCATCCAGCTATAGCTTGCACATAATGCTGCTTCCACACCAGTAGGTGCCAGTATACAGTTCAAGGTCTCTGTTGTATCAAGCAGCAAACACCTTTCTGAAAATGTCCACAGATAAATATAATAATGCTATTCCTAGATTTTCATGTCAGCACAGTTATGAAAAGAACATCCAAATGTGAATGACTGTGGAAAAATGTATTTTGTGTGTGACACTTGTGCAACCACAGTAAAGTGGTTTGGGGCCTTTAATTACAAGGTCTGTTTGAATTCTAGCTGACTATAGAGGGGAAAAATGTGTATGTCTTCAAGCAAACAGCTTGAAGGGTGTTGAGACTGCGGCCTGGCTAGCGGCTGAGAGACATTCCAGAGGTGTGAGTTCACATGTGATAGTGCGGCTGTCTCTGGGGATTTGCTTTTCCCCATTTAGGGCTTTCCAAAGTTCAGAAACAACTGAGAAGGGAAGTGTTAACACCTGCCATCCGGAAATCAACAACAGTTGAACATAGATGACTGAGGGACAGGTAAGAAATGCAAGAATGATTAATGATGATGCGCGGTTAACTTTTATGTTTTATTTAGAGCATCTGGGTTTATTTGCATCAGGATTCGCAGCCAATGAATCCCAAAACACTTTACAAAAGCTGCGCAGAAAGTATATTTTAAAGTTCCTCTCAAAATTAAATTTCAGTTCTAATTTTCTCCCTAAAATTCTTTTTTCAGAATGTCATTTCAGAATGTCGCCACTGGCTTGCATGGTTCGGGATCTGTAGAGCTGCGCATCGATGGAATTGCTCCTCAGTGTTTGGACTCTCAGTAGTGATTATTAAACCACACTGAACTGAGCTAAACTAAACTGAACTTAAACACTGAAAACTGAACTGACACTGTTTCAATTCACTATAAACTTCCATGTGAAGCTGCTTTGACACAATCTACATTGTATAAGCGCTATACAAAGAAAGATGAATTGAATTGAATTTATTTTGACTTAATACTGTCATTAAAAATTTAAATTTGCACTATGACTTACATTGATCTAAATTATTCTAAGATCCGAGCATAAACTGCACACAGTCCGAACAAGAATGCTTATATGTTGGCAGAAGGAAAACAGTTTGAAGGTAAAATGAGAAGAATATGCAACTCAAAATTGCCAAGACTTTTTGCCTTTACATTTATATAGATTCATATATTTTGCTTCAGTTTTTTTATTCCAAATCATTATTGGATTCTCTCTCGAGGTTTTTATCCTTCACTTACGCCAATTGGTGAAGTTTTTTCCTCGACGCAGTCGCCCTCTGGCTTGCATGGCTCGGGACTTGTAGAGCTGCGCATCGATGGATTACTCTTCAGTGTTTGGACTCTAAGCAGTGAATATTAAGCCACACTGTCTTAAACTGAACTGAACTAAACTGAACTTTAACACTGAAAACTGAACGGACACTCAATTTACTATAATCTTCTATGTGAAGCTGTTGCAGAATCCACATTGTAAAAGCGCTATACAAATAAAGATGAATTAAATTGAATTGAATTATTTTCATTGTACTTTTAATGATCATTAAATGTTAATATTAATCATAATAAATTTATTTCACATTGAACCTAGTATCGGTTTCTTTTCATTGATCCTTCAGAGTGAGCTTGGTAACCCATCAGTTGACAATCACTGCTGGAATTCATATAGGTTTATTTACTATATTTTGATCACTTTAAGAATGTTTTAAAGCATGAATAATAGGGCTGTGCAATTTGAGGAAAATATCTAATTGCAATTTTTTTTACAGATATTGCGATTGCGGTTAAATTTTATAGTCAAGATTCAGCTCAATAATCTTTATTGTAGCTTCTTACTGCAGTGACTGTTAGTTAAAAAAAGAAACTGAAAAGATATTAACTTACTCCAATGTTTACTAGATTGAGTGTCATTGGCAATAGTATTAGTTGACTTTTTGTAAGACACTCCTCATATTGTCACGGTCACAAGCAATCTAACCTTCACATTTACATGGACTACAATCCTGTCTCAATATGAACTACAAGTCCTGTCATGCAACACACACACGCCTGCTCCAAGTCTCCATTGATTACACTCCCACAGCTGATGCTGCACAAGTACTGATTACACACACACACACACACACACACACACACACACACACACACACGCACACACACACACACACATTTTAATAAAC
>CAIGQZ010032553.1:6399270-6421370 GCA_903798205.1 Danio tinwini | reverse complement strand
ACACACACCTAACACACACACACACACACACACACACACACACACACACACACACACACACACACACACACACACACACACACTTCACTTTAAAACCCTCATAGCTAAGTCTTGTTTATATCTTTGTGAACCCTACAATGCGGTTTTTCTGGTCTTGTCCTGCCCTGTTTGATCTCTGCTTTGTTTCCTCATTTTGATATCTTGCTGCCTGTACTAACCGTTTGCCTGTTTATTGACCACGACTTTGCCTGCATACATCTGTTTGCTCCTGATTGTGACTGTTGAATCCCCTACTCCTTTGTCTAGCGTCCACTGCACATCACAAAAGACTCAGCCAAGAGAGTGTCAAAGTGAGCCGTATATATGAGTAGTGTAATCAGTCCATGAGCAGCATCAGCTGTGGGAGTGTAATCAATGGAGACTTGGAGCAGGTGTGTGTCTGTGTGTTGCATGACATGACTTTTAGTTCATATTGAGACAGAATTGTAGTCCGTGTAAATGTGAAAGTTCTCCAGCGATCTAGGAAGGATCCCTGGTGATTGTGACACATATAGCCACCTGTGGTGCTTTTTTTAGATGCTGGTTGTTGCATTTCCTCATGATGTGGCAACAATTCTGCGACAGCTCTTACACATTACCTGTTTTTGTTTGATGTTTGTGACTTTGAAACCAAAATATTCCCTTATTACCATTGTTCTTTGATATTAATTTGTCTGTTAATGCTTCTGAAGCAGCACACACCATCATCCCACTCATCCGTTTCTGTTTCTTCTGTTTCTCACTCAAATGGCAAGTAAGACTATCACACACATAGATGGCAGTCATGCATTTGCTCTGGTCGGAAGAAATAAAAAAAAAACACATATAGATTTCATATTGCAGCCTCTTGCAATGAACTAATCGCAACATTTTAAAATGTGATTGCAGTTCGATTTCGATTAATCACACAGCCCTAATCAATAGACCTTCAGTGGAGAGAAAGAAATTATATATATATATATATATATATATATATATATATATATATATATATATAATTATTATTATTATTTTTAAGAAAACATTACTTTTAAGGGTCTTTTTGGGCACTGTCACCTCACAGCAAGAAGGCCACTGGTTCGAGTTCCGGCTGAGCCAGTTAGCATTTTTGTGGGGAGTTTGCATGTTCTCCATGTGTTTCTTCTGGGTGCTCTTATTTCTCCCACAATCCAAGACATGCGGTATTAACATGACATAAATTGTCCCTCATAAAGTGTATGAGTGTGTGTGAATGAGTGTATATGGGTGTTTACCCATTACTGGGTTGCAGCTGTAGGGCATCTGCTGCAAACATATGCTGGAATAGTTGGTTTATTCCACAGTGGCGACCCCTGAAATAAAGACTAAGCCGAAGGAAAATGAATGAATGAATGAATCATCACTGTTTTCCAAGCACAAAACTAATTTTGGATGAATATTAAAAGCCACGAAGGTGAGTATATGGTGACAAAATGTACATTTTGGGGTGAAATATTCTTTTAAATGAACACACATTACTGATTCTGAAGGCAGACACACAGTGGTATAATAGGTTTGGCTCGCAAAGGCATTTTTAGAGCCAAGAATACACTTTTGAATCTTCTTAACAGTCTGTTTACCCACGTGTAAAATGTATACAGACAGTGATGACAACTTTGGACAATTATTCTGTCTGTTATTACCTGAAACACAATACACCAACAGACTTCACTTACAATCAAAGTAACTCATTATGCAGCCATGTCTGGAGATTTCAATACAGAGTTTATAGAAATTGCCGTGAACGCCAGGACGCTTTACACAGCATATTGCATAATGAGATAAAATAGCCCATTGTGCTGTGACTCAAAGAGTGTGCCTGAAACATCCAGAAACCCTGGAAAAACACTACGTGTACATATAAATATCCAGTAAGCAACTTAGCACACTAAACATCCTCACACACAGACAGAAAAAAAAACACGTCATGGAAGTTATAAGTGACAGCCTTACGCAATTATCGCATTTCGGGCCTTTGATGTGGTGAAGACAGTAATACTTAACATGAGAGTGCTGTCGCACAGCTTCTCTGGCATTTCTGAATTTCAACACTGTCGGTTCTGTTCTCTTAGATGAAACACAACTAAATCTCAGTTAATCTGCTTATTCAAACAAATAGCCCTATAACATGTTAAGACAAATACTGTATATTGTGCATGTTTAGTTGGATTTACAACTTAAACATTGAGCTTTTTTAAACCCCAAATTTAGTTCCAACATGGAGCCAACCGATGGGATTGTGCTCAAATAAATACTACATTAAACTAAGACTTATTATAAATATTAAAAAAACAAACACAATAAACAAACAACAACAATAATCTTTACAACCTATACAACCATACAATATCAGACTATTTAATGGTAACCTCTGTACAATATCAGTTTTCTCTTTGACACCAAATATATGTATTACTATAAATTATATATATTTTTTTAGCTTACAAAAAAAATTTGTAGTATACAAAAACACTAAGAATGATCCAAACAAATCATCACATCCAATATCAAAAGGATATGCCAATACCACAATTATGATATCAATGAATGACACTGATTCTGTTATATAATGGGGGGAAATAATAATAGTTTCACAGTTTAAAAGGAATACCTAAAAAAACTTCAGATTTTGTGACACTAGTGGCTGTACAGTAAGTGAATTGCAGCCATACTGCTTATGCACAGTCAACATAACTCAGAGCTAATTTTCTATGGTCTTTACTTGCTGTACAAATAAATGCCACGTTTCCACTATCTTGCAAAACGGTTTTACAAACAGTAAGGTACGGTTCAAAATGTATGTCCACGTGAGGGTGGAATGTTGACATTCCAAAGAGCTCCATTATCAGCACCACCACAAAAAAAAATTAACTGCATCTGTGCTCAGTGGCCTTGATTTGCAGGGAATGGAATAGTTGTGCATAAAGAAACTTTCAGCCCGATATTGGAATATCAGCTGAAGAGAAGTTGCAAATACCTTTGCAGCAATATTCAGATAATGTGCAAATAGTCTTTGTAATGTTTGTTTTTCTCTGAATTGCAAAAATAAACACAAAAAGACAGATAGCAGATAGCAGTGAGAAAACAGCAGTTAAGAAAGCATCTGATTGAAACAATCTGGATTTGTATAATCTGTTTGTTGATAGGGTTGGCAAAAAAGACACAAGATTGTTAAGCGTCTTCACTGAATAAATTGCCAGTGATTTAAATAAACATAAAATGAACGTAACAGGACACCAAGCCCAGAGAGACGTAAACTGAAACCTTTTAAGGAAACATGATAACCAAAATGCAGGCAGATGTTAACAGTGTGACCATCAGCGGAGCATTCAGGGAAGACATTTGTGCAATATTAAAGTTTTGCCCCACTCCCATGATACATTTGTCTCAGCAAATACAAAAGTGACTTTGTTAATTGTAACTATACAGTTAAAGTCAGAATTATTAGCCCCCCTGAATTATTACCCCCCTTGTTTATTTTTTCCCCAATTTCTGTTTAACGGAGAGAAGATAGTATCAGCACATTTCTAATCATAATAGTTTAATAACTAATTTCTAATAACTGATTTGTTTTATCTTTGCCATGATGACAGTAAATAATATTTTACTAGATATTTCTTAAGACACTTTTATACAGCTTAAAGTGACATTTAAAGGCTTAACTAGGTTAATTAAGTTAACTAGGCAGGTTAAGGTAATAAGGCAAGTTATTGTATAATGATGGTTTGTTCTGTAGGCAGTCGAGAAAAAAAAAATTTGCTTAAAGGGGCTAATAATTTTGACTTTAAAATGTTTCATAAAAAAATTAAAACTGCTTTTATTCTAGCTGAAATAAAACAAATAAGACTTTCTCCAGAAGAAAAAAATACTATCAGACATACTGTGAAAATTTCCTTGCTCTGTTAAACATCATTTTGGAAATATAAAAAAAAATGAAAAAATGTAAAAGGGGGGTGGGGGGGGGGGGGTAATAATTCTGACTTCAACTGTATGACAATGTCTAACCTAAAATATGCACAAAAAAGTTTTAAACTAGTGGGCAAAAGGTTTAAACCAATTGGCAAAATCAAATGGTGAACGCATAGTAACAATTTATTATTTATTTCCTGCTATTTAATTATACATCAAATGTAGACATTATTAGATAAAACTAGACAAAACTAGACATTACTACATATATTAATAATGTTATTTCTAGTAATAACAGGATGCAACACTATCAAGGCCACTGGTGAGTTGCGGCCCACAGGTTGAAAACCACTGATGTAGACAGATGAGATCATTAAAATGACATTTGTATGATATATTGGTTATAAATTGAGATGGTAGACGATGTGAATGCACAGAAGAGTTGTTTCTAGATTATCATGAGAAAACAAATCTAAAAAAATCTGTTCAAGAATCCCAAACTGTGGCGTGGGTTTGACCATTGTCAAAAGTGGATGGAGCGTTAAGAAAACCTATTTGAAAGCGATAATGTCATCAATTAACTGTGCAACGCCACTCAACTCAAGGCTGAGTTATGTCATTCCCTCAATAAAAGAGGTACATCGATATCAGGTTGGATCTACAGGGAGTGAACGACGGTGGAGCCCTGAGGAAGTGGTCAGGCTACTGTTCAAAGAGCTTGCAGATGTCTAGCCAAACAATGAGCTCATGAGTTTCTGTGGGGACCACAGTGGAGGGCAGGGGTGTTTTTTTCTATCCCTCTACTCGTCTAAGATCCACGTCTCTGAGGTGGTAAGTTTCAAACCCTCTGAAGAGAAAAGCCCCTTCTGAATAATGTCAAGAGCTTGTGCTGTACTCATCAGGATCATAAGGCTGAGGTACACTTTCATCCTTTTAAATTAAATGAGATTTTTTTTACTCTGAGGCACCAGACAAAACATGCCTGTCTGATATACACATATATAAATCAAACATGAAATGATGAATGAGACACTTGCACTTAATTGTGAGATGTCCTGATAAGAGTATAGTTTATCTGATCAGCAGAATAATAGTAATGTATTAAATGAAGAATTTTGAGCTCAAGTCTAAGACTAGGGGTTTAAAGATGTTAAAGATTAAGGCTTTTGGTTATAAACCAGCAGTTAAGTAAACAATATACTTTATTATGGAATACAGGACAGCTAATGTAAAAAAAACAGCCCATGCTCATTCTGATTACGTTCATTTATATTCATTTGTGGAGAGAGCACAATATGTCCCAGGAGATACGTTTTTTTGCAGTTTTTGTTTTCGTGAGGCCACCAGAGGTCACTGTGTATGCTTTTTAAGATCTGAAATTTCTCTCACAAGTGCCATTCGCGTCTGCTGTTCTCACGTAAATCCACAAGAGGCCGCTGTTAACTGACTGATTTACTGACTGGCCAATCGACTGATTTCCCCACCCTCTCCCTTCCCTAAAACCAATCACAGTGTTTTAAAAAGCCATCCAGAAAAAGAAAAGCCCCCTGATTTTTACCAAGTTTTCAGATTTTACCACGTTCTCACCCTGTTATTTATTTGTTTATTTTATTTTTGAGCTTTTGTTTAGACTCAAACCCCGCTGTCATGGTCAACTGCTCTCTGCGTCTCAAGACTGCCAATGTACTGTATGTGTCAAGCTACCAGACAAACTGGTAACAGCGGAAAAGCCGTCCATACGGAGGTAAGCGGTCAGCTGATAAACGCAAAAAGGAATGGAATCATAACAACCCATGCATTCGTTTTAAAGATGAAATGCAGCCATACATTCTGGCTAGCATAATTAGCAGTCTCCAGAAATGCATATAAGGCTACGTTTTCAGAATGAGCCTATGTTGAAAAAAGGTAATTCAGTAAATCTTTAATGGTATACATACTGCAGCAAAAAAAAAACAGCCTGTGAAAATGTTCTGAAAAATGCCTCACTGCTTTTTTAGCAACACAGGCTTATTGGGAAAATGCGTTCAGGGATGCATTTCAGAAAACCATTACAAAAAATAAGGGTTACATAAGAGCTGCATTTTGTGTGTAAAACAAATGCTACAGCAGGCCGATACAGCTGACTGACGCTTTTCCAACATGACTGGTTTGCTCGTTAGCTCACCGTGAAAGGCACCATACTTGGACGGTGGAGTAGACCAGGGTTCAAGTTTGGCGAAGGACGGTTCCAGAAACCAGGTAAAGTTAAAACAAAAAAGTCACACTTTATTTTGATGGTCTGTTTGTTGAATTTATGTTGCATTGCATCTACATGTCAACTAATTCTCATTCGATTATAAGTAGACTGTTAGGTTAGGGTTAGTGTAAGTTGACATGCACTTGCAAAGTTTCTTATAGTCAGTTAAATGTATGTTTAGCAGCAGTATCAACAGATATTAAGCAGACAGTCTACTACTCAAATGGACCATCAAATAGTGTTATCCCCCAAAAAACATTAAACAAAGTGGTAGCATGGTAAAAGCAAGCAGGCACAATGTTTTTTTCTCTTTTTGTTTGTATTTGAAAACATTGTTGGTTGGGTATAGGGCAGGGGGGGTGGGTGGGTCAGTTGAAATCAAGGGTATGCACAACAACAAGAAAATCAACAACTTTTACAGACTCTTGCCAGAATGACGTTAAGACAGCCAAAAATGTACACACTGCCTCTGGTGGATTTATGAAAAATGGCATATATAAAAAAAAAACCTGCCATAGTAACATATGAGATAGGATATGAGACACGTCAGATTTGTAAAAAACAAAAACTGCAAGAAAATGTAGTCCAGGTTACATATTTTTGGTTCTCAAAAATGTTTGGGGTCATATTTCCCAATGACCCTGGGTTGTTTTTTTTTAAATGATTTTAGAAAATCTTTGTTCCTTACACTATAAAAACAAATTTTTATTAGTTTGAACCAGTTAAAAAAAATAAATAAATAAAAAAAACATTAGTCCTTATTTTTTCGATTGCCAACAGGAAAAACCACAATTGTCCAATGACTTGTCTAATTAACCTAATTAACATAGTTAAGTTAAAGTTATACATATATATATATATATATAACATTATATATCTTTTAAATTTCCTTGTAAAACATACTGCCATCTTGGCAAAGACAAAATAGCTTAATTATTAAAATGATTATGTTTTAAAATGTAAAAAAAAAATATTTTCATTAAAAAGCACTTTGGAAATATTTTAAAATTAAAGTTTCAGAGGCGGGCTAATAATTTGTGAAAGCATAGGCAACTGATAATTAACTTATATATATTTTTTATAACATGGAATAAAGAAAATGTATAAAGGTTTGGAATGACATGAGAGAGAATAAACAATGATAGAAATAACAATGATGGCAATAATCTTAAACACATTCTGCTAAAGTGTCTCATTGTTAGCAGAGCATTATGTTTGAATAGGCACTAAAATCAAGTAATTAAAAAAATCCTCATGTACAGTGGAAAATAAAAAAGGGCCCCACTAAACTGGCAGCAGACGCTTGCTGTGGTTGATTGAGGCCCTTCTTATAATCTGTAAGGTATTACCATACTTGCTGAACATGGGAAATAATAACAAATGGTGAGTCCTGCACACTGAGGAGCGAGGTACAGTATGTGCTTTACTTGGAACCCATTCTTACCACACCACCAGCTCTATGAGGTTTCCAGCTTCTAAGTTTTTCCACAGCACTAAGGGCTGTAATACTGAGCTATTGTTTACCTAGTATCAGTAGTTGTACAGGGTGGAAAAAGAGAAATAAGAGTTGTCTTAAAGGGCACCTATGGTGAAAAATCTACTTTTCAAGCTGTTTGGACAGACATATGTGTAGGTAGAGTGTATAGACCGTCATATTGGGGTGATATAAACACACTCAGTCTTTTTTTTTTAAAATTAACAACATAAAAACGGTGGACCAATAGGAGCGGTTTTGAGATCGACCGCAACTTGACATAGAAGTGCGGTCCCCCTGCCCACCAATATTGATTGACAGGTGCGCATTACCATATCCTCAGTATGTTGTTTCACGTCCGCCATTTTCAGCGTGTGAGTCAAATCGATGTCACCAAAGAAACACCCTTGCTCTATTTTTAGATGTAAGGCTCATTGGGCTCAACATTTGCTACACATGTTATCGCTCTCCTCGCCGCCAGTGTTTGTGAGTTTTGGTGGGTTTGCATACATGTGAACTTTTCATTGCGTCTTCCTTAAACTTCAGCGGTTTGCATTTCCCGCAGTCACAGAAGCTCCCTGTCATCTTAACTAGGTGCAGCTTGCCTCACGTGCGCGTCCCTCCATTGGAAATAACGAACGATGTCGCGGATGAAACTGAGTACCGGGGAGGGAGGGGGTGGGTGTTGCAGTTGAAAGTGAGGACCGGGGGGTTCGCTCACTATTCTGCCGCCTAGGTCGCCTCTATGGACGCGCTTGCCCTGCTCAGGGCACTGTTCATATTCCTGCTGCGCCACAGAGTGTTATCTGAATAGTTTCATTTTAAATAACATGCAAATGTGCGTGTCTGGTGTGTCGTGTCATAGCTCTGAGCGGCCCATCCGGTGTATGATGCCCTTTAGTTATAGCCTCAAGCAGGTCTTACACCAGAAGCGTCGCTCGGCGACACGCAGCATCGCGACACGCAGCATCGCGCCATGCAGCGGCATGCATTTTTAAATTCTAAACATAAGTTTCTATCAGGTGACACACATCGGCGCCGCAAGTGTGCGATACTTTCAACTGTCATGTGCGCGCCGCGTCGCAGTCCATCAGGTGTGTGATGCCCTTCAGTCAAAGTTAATTCAGTGTGCTTGGTTATTAATCTCGGTGTAGGCTACAAGCTCGGAGCTTTAAACTAGCACAAACCTGGCTGTAAAACTATACAAAGACACAAATGATTTTGTACTCTCTGATTGGTCTGTGTCCGAGTCGTACATGTACGGCTGAATGCTGGTCCTCTCACTCATGTTGCTTCTCTCTGTCTGCCTGTCTGTAGCCATACACAAAGTGGGGGAGCTCTTGGCTCCGCCCCCTTGTTAAGTTGGGCGGGAAGTCGAAACAAATTTTCATGTGAAGCAACAAAACAACAAACTGTGTACACACCCCCAAAATGACACTTTTTAATACATCATAATAAAAAAAATCTGAACTGTGTTTCGAACTGAACCTAAACTGGCACACTCAGAAGAACCATAATATTAATATTACATCTAAAAAAGGGGTAAAATAGGTGCCCTTTAAGAGCATGGAAGCTACTTTTCTTCCAATCTCAGATGAAAAAAACACAAAGACTAGGGATTCATTTATAAAATACACATATGATTGAATTTAATTGTAAACTCATGGATCTGATCCTATGTTCTATTTATATGCACAATGTATATCTGTATATTTACTTTTTGTATATTACAGCATCCTGTACTCTATTAGTGTGTCTAATTGAGGTTGGAGCTAAAATATACAGGACACTGGGCCTCCAAAACTGAGTTTGGGCACCCCTGCTCCAAACAGTTTTTTACTGTGCACATGACTATAAACTTCAGAATCTTAATTATACAGTTGAAGTCAGAATTATTAGCCCTGTTTATTTTTTAGTTTTTTGAAAGATTTTTTCAACACATTTCTAACCATAATAGTTTTAATAACTCATCTCTTATATTTATTTCATCTTTGACATGATGACAGTAAGTAATATGTTACTAGATATTTTCTAGGACACAAGTATTCAGCTTAAAGTGAAATTTAAAGGCTTAACTAGGTTAATTAGGTTAACTAGGCAGGTTAAGGTAATTAGGCAAGTTTTAATGATGGTTTGTTCTGTAGACAATCAGAAAAAATATAACTTAAAGGAGCTAATAATTTTGACCTTAAAATGTTTTTTTTTTTTTTTTTATTCTAGCTAAAATAAAACAAACAAGACTTTTCTTTTTCGGAACAAAAAATATTATAAGACATATTGTAAAAATTTCCTTGCTCTGTTTAACATCATTTGTGAAATATTTTAAAAAGAAAAAAAATTTAAAGGGCGGCTAATAATTCTGACTTCAACTGTACATGCCTGCCACATTTATGCAGGAACTGTATTTTCATCTGATTCAAACAGAGCAAAACAAATCACTGCAGCGATTGGGATATTTATAGCTTCAGATACAAGTCCTTACTCATTAGTGGAAAATAAATAAATAAATAAATAAGAACATGCGTAATATTAGCCCTGTTACACTATTCCTTTACAAACCTATTACAGTCAGATCACAATTTGTGGCTGTGCCTAAAAGCTCTGTCCCTAGCAAGAGGGCGTTTTCCACTGACATGGAAGTCTGGACACTGAAAAAACAAAGTCCATGTAAAAAACATTCCATTCCTCACATTACTACAAAATTATATTTTATTTAATAAGGAGCTTATATGGGTAATGTTACTTTTAAAAGTACTATATTACAATCTTGATTCATTTTTAAGTAACTAAATGTGTTACTTAGTTACTTTTTAAGGTAAATAATGTGAAAGTATTTGTTTTTTTAAAGATTAATATAGGCTTAGGATAGCAATATTATTTTTAAGAGTAACTTACCACTGTGTGTGTGTGTGTGTGTGTGCATGTGTTTGTGTTTGATATACTATATACAGGTAAAAAAAAATGTTTAATTATGCAGGGACATTTTTTTTGCTCCCTTATCCTGAATTGGTGGCTCAGTGATTAGAACTGTCGCCTCACAGCTAGAAAGTAACTGGTGCGAGTCTTGGCTGGACCAGTTAACATTTGTGTGTGGAGTTTGCATGTTCTCCTTGTGTTGGCGTGGGTTTCCTCCAGGTGCTGTTTTTTTTCCACACAGTCCAAAGGCATGCGCTATAAGTGAATTGGATGAACTAAATTGATCAAAGTGTATGAGTGTGTGAATGTGAGAGTGTATGTGTGTTTCCCAGTAGTGGGTTGCGGCTGGAAGGGCATCTGCCGCGTGAAACATATGCTGGATAAGTTGACGGTTCATTCCGCTGAAGACCGCTTATGAATATAAGGTTGATGAATTTGTCATAGCTGTGAACTTCATCATTTTATATTTATGTCAACCAAATATCTGGATAATATACAGACCATTACTGCTTTATTAATTTTATGTCTGAATTAGGCATGGGCCGGTATAAGATTCTGATGGTATGATAACCTTGGATAAAAATATCACGGTTTCACGGTATTGTGATTACTGCTCTAAAAATTTTCTTTTTTTAAATGTCTTGGTAAAAAACTAAAACTTTTTCCCTATTGAGCGCAATATATTTTTATTTGAGAAACATTTAAAATATTTTTGAACAGTAAACATGTGAGGCTAAATGAATTATAGACTTCTGCTGTCTTCATTTGTTTCAAAACCAGATTTTTCTTACCATTTAAAACGAATATGGTAAATCTTTAAATAATATTTAAATAATATTTAGAATATTTAAATCTTTGGATATATTTTCTGCTGGAGATACTGTTGTCCTAAAAAACTAACAAAAAATAAGTAAATAAAAAATTGTACACATACCTTAGGAACAGTATAGCAGAAAATGTTGACGGTTTTAAAACCTTGACTTTTACAAACCGCGGTATACCTCGAAAACGGTTATCGTCCCATGCCTAGTCTGAATATCTGAAATCTGAGTGAGTGTCAGGCACTGCATATATTCTGCCAGTGAGTGGAAATACCTCTGGATTTCTGTTTTCTGTAATCCGCAGTTTTTTTTTTCCCATTGGAAAAATTAATGACAAGAACTGATTCATAACTCTCATAAAATGTACAAGGCTGGTGACAAAGGGAGCAGTTTGCACCTAGAGAGACTACGCTTTCATAAAAAATAAGAAACTTTTGGAAAGCCATTCGATAGCATAAACCCCTTCGAAAAAGTTTAACATGGAAATAAAATTAAGAGTTGGAGGTCACAGGGTCACGGATTGCTTCCTTTTCCATTCGCTTCTGTGGTTGAAAACACCTCTCTGGTTTTCTCATTCAAACCAGGAGCCCTTCACATTTGTCATTTTAAGTGCTGTTTTTGCAAAGGGTATCAAAATGATTTATAGGCTTAAATGAAACAATTACTGAGGCATTTTGAACTGAGTCAAAACTGAAGTCTTAATAATATTCATAAAAGTTTTAGCCTCTTTTTCCTCAGTTCTTTGCACTGAAACACTGAACTATGCTTCCAGTCACCTATTTTTATGCACATTTTGGTTTAATAATGCATTGAATATACTTAATTAAAATGCCAAGATGTGTATAAACAGTACAATTTGCTCATAAAAACTTAAACATGCACATAACTGAGTAGGATAAACACTTTATCTAATAAAAACAAATGTGCATAATAATCAATGGAACAAGGTTATTATAGTTAATAAAAAACAAATGAAAAAACAAAAAATAAAATTTTAAATAATTTTCGTTAACTAAAAAAAAAAAAACTAGAAATAACTGAAACTGTATTGTGTACATATAACGCTAACTGAAACTAACTAAAATTATAGCAAAAAACGTCCTTTGTTTTCATCTTTGTAAATGTATTTATTACATAAGCCTACTGTAAGCCTTTTAGAAGTAAATATTTTTACTCCGTGCTGCCAGGTGTTTGACCTGTACGGCACTTTAGAGTCTAATGCCATTGGCCAGATCAATGCTCCCGCAACAAAAACAATGAGTGGGCATGACAGCAGCACGGTGACAGCATTAAATACAGACACTTAAAATTATTAATTTAACACATTTGTGACAGTTTTGTGATTTCAATTTGTGATTTGTAATCGATTTTTAACCCAATCTTCTAAGTGAACCGGTTGAACTAGTTTACCAAATCGAACTGAATCATTTGAAACGATTCGCTTCTCCAGTGAAAAACTCTTATACACAAACTACTTTTTTTATTTGACTGATACCCCTCCTGACTTGAAACAAACCAATATATACTGTTATTCAGTAATTAGAACAGTGAACACAGATAACAGATTTATCTATAGTAGATACCAATAGTACTGCACATACGTGATTTGATGAACCTAACACAAACCATACATGATAGCCTGCTGTGACTGAACTAAACTTGAACAACTGCAAAAGTCATGCGATTTTGTTTTAACATAAAGGATAGCAAAAGGGTGTGACAGGTTGGCATTAATAGACAAACCAGCAGACCGACCACATTGAAAAACATCTGAAATTATTTTTTGGTCATTCTAAAATCTCAAAGGCACCAGTTTATAAGGAACTGACGATTTTGTTCTTTGACTCTTTAGATGGCTTTATTTACTAATATTTATGCAATACATTTAATTTGCATCTTTAGATGGAAACATAGCTAGTGTCAGAAAACTATGTCTTCTCACTATGTCAAAAACTAAACTCTTCCAGTCAAGAAAAAGTAGACATTAGCTATGTTTCCATCCAAACATGTGAATAAAATCTATGTGCAAAACTGGATTTTCGCATATAAGACATGCAAATAAAGCAGCGTTTCCATCCAATGAATCAAAGAGAACAAAATCGTCACTTCCTGATAAACTGGTGGCAAATATCAAAAGTAATAACGAAATTTGCAGCAGTAGAAGAAGCTGCGTCAATCTTTTCTTTAATTAATAAATTGATTGCACCTCAGAAGACAGTACCCAGCAAGCATTTTTTTTTTCTAAAAGATGTCTAATAGATGTCTAATAGACGTCTAAATATAGTCGTCTTGGCTAAAACAAGGCTAAATTTGGGCAGTCAAAACTAGACTAGTCATTAATTAAACAGAAATTAATGACTGCACATATAAAGTCTGTCTAATCTGTCTATTTGACGACTAGTTTAATTTTGGCCTATTCTTAGATGTCTATTAGATTTTCACTGACAGCCCCAGTTTAGCCTTGTTTTAGCCAAGCTGCCTACAATTAGATGTCTATTAGTTGTCTATTAAACACAAAATAGTTTGCTGCATATGCCGACACGAAATGAATGTGTGGTGGCGTTTGAAGGTGTCAGATTGTTTTTATTTTTTATCATCACATGATCTCATAACAAAATCACATGACCTTTTTAATGCGCACACTGGAATTTGTGCAGTAAAAGTGTTTCCATCGTAGTTTAGGTGCATCTTTTCTTATCAAATAAAACGTTTATCCTTCTCAGCTATGCGCATGTTTTTTTTTTATGCTCACTCAAAATTTATGCGTATCTTGGCATTTCCATCAACCGTATTTTTATGCACATATCCAAAATGTGCATAAAAATAGGTGGATGGAAACATAGTTATTGTGAAGACGGCTGCCATTATTGAAATGTGTTACAAAGCAATGTATGTCTAATTCACATCTTTGGATGGAAATATAGCTAACTGCTGTCGTGCCAAATCATGGGTTTAATATTCGTTTAGCTCAATTGGATCAAAAACAAAACACCAGACAAATTAACTCTAAGAAAACAAAGCCAGCGCTCCAGGAGACTAAATGAGCTGCTCTTGGGAATAAAGAACCCCAAACAAGGCCTTCTCATCCAGCTATTAATGCCTCAATTATCCAGCTCTCTATAAGGATGGGAATCATCTCAAAAAGGGGGCGTCGAAACAGAAGAGCTGAGAAAAACAGACAGAGGGAACAGAAGGTGAATGGAGTATCAGGCCCCAAAGTTCAGCCTTCAGCCAAGAGCCCTGAAGATGGAGAACAGTCCCTTTCTGTGTGTGCTGGGCTGTGACAGTCCAAAACAAACAAGAACTCTCTTTCAAGTGCAGTGATGGCATACTGAGCCCCTCGCTCTTATCACCTCACCCACCCCTTCAAACGTACTCTCATCGGCACAAAGGTCACCCAGACATCAGTGCAGAGGAGCTAATGGAGCATATCTAAATACAGGCACAATAATAAATAATATGAGGCCCAAAGCTTCCAAAGGCAGAGGTGGTCAATGGCATTGATGTCAGAACAAGATGAAACTATACTCTAGGGGTTGGTATACATATTGTTACAGTATGCAAGAATAAATATAATACTGTTTTAACCACTGCATTTACAATACAGAACTTAAAGAGCCCCTATTATGGGCTTTTGAAAATAACCTTCCATGTAGTGTGTAACACAGCTCTAAGTGAAGTGAAATATCCAGCTAAGGCTTAAATCTGAAAGTGCACCCTACTTAAAACTATTGATTCATCTATAAAAGAGTCAACTAGAGTGGTTTAAATGACTCATTGGGAAAACTATGTCGGCGTGATGTAAATACAGAACTTAAGCCCCGCCCATTCGTTGCGCATGCAGACCTGGGAAAATTGAAACCCCCGGCCCTGCCCACAAACACTATAGAAAGAAATAAAGGAAGACACTGTAGCAGATCCCGGTGAAGATGCTGTGCTTTAAAGTGTGAGGGAAAGTTAGTGTTTCCCTACCCAAAGATGAGGCTGTGAAGAGTCAGTGGTTGAAGTTTATTTTTGCCAAAATACCTCAGCATTATAGCCCCAGCCTTGTGCTGTGTTCCTGTCATTTTTCTGAAGAGTGCTTCAGCAATCTACACGCTTACAACGGGGGATTCGTCAGCTGTTTGTTAAAGGAAGGATCAGAAAAAACTTTTGATGTATGGGATTTTGTCAGAGCTCGACAGGAACTTTAAAGTACACAGTTCATGGATTAGTTCCTTCCTCCATTTCACAAGTGTAAGTATCTTAAGTGCAATTAAAATGGTTGCCTCCTTGTTTTCCCTAGCTTGCAAAGGATGTTTTTAATAGTGTTTTGTTACTTGTAACCGCTCCACATGGCTTGTACTGTATCTGGTTAACTCTTTATATTCACATCTCACATCTAAATTCATGTTGAAAACACGACGCGTACCGATTTGCTTTAAAATTGTTGATAAGTTATGATGAACATTTCTCTCTGTTTCACGTTGAATGCAGTCGACCAATAGCAACTGACTGGGTCATCGGACCAATCAGCGCAGATTAGCATTGCGTTGAGGAGAGGTTTGGAAACAAATGAATTGCTGAACGAATCATATGGGAGTCGTTGGGATAATTAGGTAAAAATAAATTCATATTATAAGACAATGAAAGTGTTTTTTGACCTTGCATGCATATTAGACTGCTGTTGGAGACCCCTAAAACCAAAATATGCTATTATTATTGCATAATAGGGGCTCTTTACTTAGAAAAAAATGTAATCTTCTTAAATTTTCATTGTTAAGAATTAATATAGTTTCTTAAAATGTACAGATCGAGGTTTTAGTCTGTGTTCTTTTAGTTCATGTGTGAAAGAAAACTTCATCAAATATGATATAATACATTTCCTGTCTGACACTGATAAAAGCTTTGTATTTTGTCCACGAGGAACTCTTTCTTCTATAACAAGACTCTTGTATTATATTCTGTCCAGGCACCATATTGTGTTTACATTTTGTGACTCTTTCTGCACACCAGAACAGGTTGCATACATGTATTTTCCTATTTTTCTTAACCTGTTAAGATGTCTTAATTTATTTCATAAACATTACATGACTTGATCAGTCATATAAAGCTTGTGTCACACTGACAGCTGAAGTAACAATGCGGAAATTTCTGCTTTGCCATGACAAGAATAAATTACATTTTTAAATACATTAACATAACAGCTACTTTAAATGTAAATAACATCCAAAAATATTGCCTTAATTTTTTTTTTTAGCAAATAAACACAGTGTTACCTTTCAATATTCAGTAGATTCAATATTCAATAAATTCTCACCCTCTAAAAACCTGTCATCATTATCTCACCCAAACATCATTCCAAACAGCAGCTATGAAAAAGACCAATTTCTAAATTGCGATTGTACTGGTTTTAAATGCAGTGTGTTTTTGGCTTTGGATTTCAGTGTTTGTTCCAGAGGTTTATGATTTTCTATCGCTTTCCCATGGAATTCTCCTGCAGACAGGAAATTATCTCACAGTGATCTTTGGCCTGGCTGGAAATCAGAACAACAGGCAAAGCTTAGGCTGACATATTCAAGCTGCATTAACAAAGACCAAAAAGACAACGAAAGACGAACTGAAAACCCCCAAGTTGTGAAGCCACTCGCTTACTTAACAAATTGTGTTCTTGTGACAGCATTGCATAAAAACAGCTTAGCTTACTCAAAGATCTGATCCTGTGTAATATGTCACAAGACTTCTATTACATTTATTTAAGTAAATGTAATGTATACAGAATTATTGTGGCTTCATAATGTGGTACATGACACTTGCTCCTACCGTGAAACTGGCTTGCTATCTTCAAACAGAGAAGAATCAATTTCTAGAAAGTTTTTTCAATTCTCACACTGGAATAAGTCATTTCCTCAGCAGAAGAATGACATGTACCATGCTGGCTCTCACTGCACACATCTTGCTCACATTTCTTCTGTCCTGAGTAAGAGTGTGTCAGAATGAAACCTTGTTTAGAAACATAGGGTTTAGCTAATGACTAGCACAGACTGACAATATGGAGTTTTTTTCACTTTGTCAGGTTCTTATTTTAGGCAAAAATGAAAATGAATGAATTGCATCCTATAGCATCTTTTCAGCATTTTTCAGTATTTTTATAGCATTTTTCAGTTGGTTGAAATACTTTGAAATACAAAGTATTCATACAGAGAAAAAAAAAACCCTTCGGTGAACTTGCAGCCTAATTGTAGACACTATAAAGGCACTATTATAAAAAAAAGACAATTTGTGACCATGTCATATTTTTATTCATATCTTTTGGAGATGGATTTTGTTGTGTATACTTTGTATTTTCATTGTATCTATCTATAAAATTTAAAATAAAGTGTGTGAGAAATTAAATGTGTTCAAGATAACAAGACAGCCCCCTTGTTATGCAACCAAAACAAAAGACCAAAACACAAACTGTTTTGTTAAAAAAATGTAATATATTCACATTTTTTAAATGTTATATTTTTATTTGTATGACAAAAAATAAAAGATTGTACTATTCATACAATGAGTAAAAGGCTTTCCAAACTTGCTGTTCTCAGCACTAAAAGCGCAGAGTAGACATCAGATGGGCATTTCAGTCATTATGAACTTTGTGCAAAAAAATACTTGACAAATATAACACTAAAATATATAAATATGACTCTAAAACAGGGTTAGAGTAAGTACAGTATGTCTTAAAAAGGATTCAAATGATTCGTTCAAATGGATGATTCATTTACAAATAAAGCAAGTATCCTAGAACAAAACACTGAAGTGCTGATCTGAGATGCATAAATGTTCTATTTTGTTTGGATTTGTTCTAAACTATGTTTATTTACTCAATAATAATTATTGTTTTTTACACTGTAAACTGTATAATGTGCTGATAATCAGGACAACAGCTCTTTCTAGCATGATATTACTGAATTAAATCATATCTTATGAAACTCACACACAAAATAGTACAAAATACAACTTCATTCTTATTCTGACTCATGAAACTTTTTTGCACTTTTTTACTGCATAATACTGCACTGATTACTGCACTGGACACTGTAAACATCCTCAACAATCAGCACATTTCACTGTTAAAATAATACATTTCAAATAATAAATCATATTTTAAAATAAAAGTCTTCTACTGTAAATATCCAGAGGTGCTGATAGCCATCCACACACTAGCCTATAGAGCTTCACTGGCTTCTCCCCCAACAGTTAAAACAAGCAAACAAGGCAATATCTTAAGCATGACGTTAAGCATAATGTCTCCTGCAGTGCTGCCCACACCACTCTTACTCTGTTCCCAGCAGCAGCGGGCATTAAAGCTAGCAGACCTGAACTCAAACAGGTATAACAGAGCGCACCTTGTTCTCAGCTGTGACTGAAGGAAGAAACGCTCCTCCAGCTAGACATCAACGCAACTCATGATTTACTCTGCAGATCAAGACCAGCGTGTCACTCACCATTTTTATAGGCATTTCAGATTTTAAGAACCATGTAACATAAATGTTAGAAAACTGGATGACTTCATTTCTTTTGCCGAACTCACTCACACACACACACACACACACACACACACACACACACACACACACACACACACACACACACACACACACAAATATATATATATATGTATGTATTTTTTTAATGTTTTTTACATTTTTTTTATGGGTATTGCTTGAACTGTTTCTGTGAATTTCAAAACTGACATTTCACAGTGTAAAAAAACCCCAAAACAAAACACTTATTACGTAATAAATGTTGGATTTATCAATTTAATTGCATTAACACTGTTTGATAGAAACAAACTTGAACTGAAGCGAGTTGGACTGATGAAAATGTCTTCTATAGCTTATATTGCTTATAATAGCTGAATCAACTGATTCATAATTGACTGATTCATAATTACCAAGGTCATAAATGACAATGTGACCGAACTAAACTTAACAGATTTAAGCTAAATAACACTATTGTCTGATATATACTAATTTTAACACTAGAACCGCCATACATAAATAGTGTTTTAATATGGCTAAAGAACATTTTATTTCACTGTACACTCTCAGAAATAAAGCAACGAGAGTTGTCACTGGGGTGGTACCTTTTGAAAAGCTACACATTTGTACCTAAAGGGTCCATATTAATACCTCAAGGGTACATATTAGTATCTCAAAAGTACAAAAGTGTGCCTTTTTAAATTTTTAGGTACAAATATATGCTTTTGAGGTACAAATATGGACCCCTTAAGTACAAATGTATATCTTTTGAAAAGGTACCACCCCAGTGACAGCTCTTGTACCTTTATTTCTAAGAGTGTACTATGCCACTGTCGTCACAAAATATATATATATATATATATGTGAAATAGTCATGACACTATAGTCATCAGCTATATTTTTGTCTGTTTTTTTTATATAATTGTTTATAATATATAACAATATTTTAATATAACTATGCTATTTAAATTTTTACAATAGCCTATAGACATCGAGCAATAGTGATGACGAGCTGAGCCGACACAGGACGCTATCACTGTATCCCCACCATCAGACTCTCCATCATTCATGTCATTTAGCACTTGTAATACCTCTTCAGCACGCATGAATTGCCTTCTTTTATTAATTGTGAATGTGAATGAGACTGATTACGACTTTTCCAGTGAATGAAAGACATTGCCAAGTTATGTGCAATGTTAAAACACGCGAAAATGACAGCACGAAAACACAGGCATTATATGCTTATACTGTAGGTATAAATGCACCGTTTTTGATCTGGTTTGAGCTAAACAGCTTTTTAACGCTAGGGGATTGTAAATCTTACAATTTTAGTAAAAGTCAATGACTGGGAGACTTAAATGTTTTATTAAAAACCTGGTATGTACATTTCAAATATACCCACAATAAAATTTACCTAATTAGCCTAATTTAAAAAAATTAATGAAATTTCTTCTGAATTGCATGTATTTGAAAATATATGAAATATATATTTCATCAGTTATATTAAAGATGTGGATTTGGCAGTTCTGTATTGAGCAAGTCTTCAACACATGTTTGTAATAGCCTACTTTGTATTCAGTATTATGATAAAAGTTACTTTTGAATAGATTATCACTACCCGAAACAGAAGGATCATTATTTTTTTGTTTATTTTATTTTATATAAGGACAGATCCTATGTAATTATCCTATTAAACACAGCAACGGTATGCTTGTTAAGAATTTTGTTAAAGGCTGTATTTCAGTGTATATAAAACTGAAAACAAAATAAAAATCAAAACAAAGTGTTTATTACTGTGGAAGCTGCTTGAAAACAATCTGTATTTTTAATGCACATATGTAACCCTGAAATCACAACAAAAGCCAAAAATACATTGTAAAGGTCAAAACTTTAGATTTTATATCATCTAAAAGAAAGAAAGATGAGTAAATAAAAGTAAATACATTAAAACTTAAATTATAAAGAGCAAAATACCAATTATTAAAAAAAAATCTGCACAAATAATAAACACTCATCTGTATGTTTGTATGTCTATGTATATGTACATGCATGTTTATGTGCATTTATTTGGACATTTTACTAGTTTATTTGTTTATATATACATAGTTTTCGTGGTTTCATTCTATATACATTCACGTTGTATTATTTGATTAATATGTTGTATAACACGCGTTATCTTTTTAATAGATTTTTTTTCAGGTTTTTTTTCTCTATGCTGAATTAATAATTATTGTAAAGTTGACCTTGTGTTCAATATATTATTTTAGTATTGTTTAGATATTCTAATGAGTTATGAGACCATAGTATTTAAAAGAAACTCTGAATGCAAGTGAAACAATGAAGGCAAATGTTTGCCGAAATGCGTAGGCACAGTTTTAGGAATAGCCATGTCAATTTATCTTTAAAGTAAAATAAACATAAGTGTTAAAGAGACTCTTAAACTTGATAAATAAAATATTACAAAGTGTGTGCAATGGTAAAGAGTATACTAAACAATCAAAGCAAACTTTAAGGTGTGAATAATAACGATACAGTAAACCTCAAACTTTGTAAACAAAACAAATTATGATAATCAAATCTGAGCTTTCAAGTAAAGGAACCAGCCATCATTATTCAAATACATATTGCAACATTACAAATTGTGAAGTTGAATGATTACATTACCCCCTATGCTAAAAGTCTTTCAGATGGGGCGCTAGTGGCTGGGATGCACAAGAAAAGAAACCAAAAAGCCACTCTGGCAACATCCTTGCATGGTTTTTTTTACAATCTCCTCACTGCTGCTATACGACACTTATTTTCGCATGTGTTGTTATTCTGACCTGAAGTGACAATCGCGTGCGCGTGTATTCCTTTACCATTTACTATGGACTTTGTGCTCGTGCTCCCCTGGCGTCTCTCGTAACTAGGTGACCATCAACCATTTTCTCAGAGGATGACAAATGGGCAAATCATTGCTGCAGCTCCGATGCAAGTTTATGGAGAAAAGTAAAAAGCGCTGCAGTGTTTGGATGCGCTGTTTGTCTGAGGTAATCAGTCATTATTACTGAAATGTGTATATTCCATACAAAGTGTGAAGTAAATTGTTTAGTTCTACTTACATGAATTGGAGTGCTCACGGCATTTGGAAAAGTTCAGATGTTTTAAACTAAGTGCAGCTGGAAAATGCGCAGTTCACGTGC
>CAIGQZ010032553.1:6366703-6376773 GCA_903798205.1 Danio tinwini | reverse complement strand
TCCATTTAAAGAGATTATTGTATTCAGTGCTTCCCACGGGTTGTGAAACATACTTGCGGTGGTACATTAAAAAAACACTTTTTACACACAGCACGTTATTTACATGTAACAAAAAAAAGGAAGTGATTTTTAACAATATTTGTGTTTATTATGACACTGTTCAATGGGTTTAAAAAGAAATCCACTATTTGTTTCACTTCAATTCTAGTCAGGAGCCATGTGCACCCACTGGCAGGTAAAATCTGTTGCAGACATTTTGTACAGTATTGTTAGATATGTATAAAAATATATCGACATTATCAAATAAAAATATATAATTACAGCAAACGAGAAATAAATGACAAATGAATAAAACAGACAATTTCTTTAAAAAGTATTACAAGAATAAAAAAAGTAGGTTATTCAAATAAGGCAAATAAGTTTATTAAACATTTCTAATGGTGTACAAATATTTTGGAGCCAGTTTAGATCAGGCTTAAAATAAAAATGTAATGTAAAAACGCATACACTTAATGACGACTTTATAAAGCAAACCAAAAGCTGAATCCCGAACATTTGAGGAGATTTGCAAACCCTGGACGGACGCATTTTTAAGTCCCAAAAAGGTGCATCTCTGTGAATCTCTGCAGAGCACGTAAGACTGTCTGTGGGAGTGTTGACATGTCTCATGCACACAGAACGAGAAGTAGGAAACATGTAGAATGAAAGAAGATTTTCCACTGGTTAATTGATCGCGAATGTTTGGTTATTGGGCGGATACAAAAACAAAGTGTAAAAGGATTATAATATTTTTAAAAAATGCCACCAAATATACTTGGGTGGCCATTAATATACCTGGGTGGCTTGCCCAAGTAAAGTCTATGTGTGGGAAGCACTGGTATTATATTTGTAGTTTTTCCCTTCATCTTAACTTTGGCGGCTTTAAAATATACCCACATAAAAAAACCACCAGGTAAAACAAGAGTAAATTAAGCAGAAATGCTCACATACTTTAACAAACCCACTGGAATCTAAAGTTGGAACAGGATGTGTTCAATGAAACAAAACAAATCCAGACCTACTCAACAGCACTATTAAGAAAATGTGGTATAGTGCAACAAAATAAACAGGCTTTTGTAAGTATGAATCACCACATCACCAAACTCTTGCAATCCAAAGCAATAACAATAAGCAATAGAATCACATGGCAATCACTGTTATTATTACTTTTTTTAAACTCCAACATAAAACCAATGAAAGAAGAACCATAATCTTGTTTGAGGCACAAGTATCATGTTCCCTTTCTTATTTCCTCTCATCTCCTCATTCCAGCCTAGATCCTGACCCTATAACCTGATCACTGAACTCCAGACAACAGTTGCAACTGGTAGCCGGCCGTCCGGAAATAGACACAGAACAGGAGAAGTGAATAGCAGGGGTTGTGAATATGGGTGGGGGATTAGAAGCTCATGCCTTCAGATCCCTTTGTGCCAAGGGGAGGAGAAAAGTGGAGAGGGGGTGGACCAACCCCAATCCCAAAGCAAAGTAAAGGAGAGAGAGAGAGAGAGAGAGAGAGAGAGAGAGAGAGAGAGAGAGAGAGATAGGGAGAGGGAGAGAGAGAGAGTGCAGAAAAAAAGTTACTGCAACAGAGGTGATGGACTTAGTCCAGTAAGACTGACAGGGAACACACAAACTCCTCCTGAGGCTGAAAAGAACATGCTGGCAAACTTTCACAGCTCTCAAAACTACAAATTCACAGAGGAACCAACATCTACAACCCTCAACAGGGATTTATTCTGATTCCCTGAGGAATTCAAAGCCCACCTCTCTCATACTCTTCAACAACACTTGAGAAATTTTAACCTGGAATATATTTTTCCAAGTTACAACCTAAGGACTTGTGTTATTTAATGACAAACTTTGAAGGATTTGCACTTTATTTAATGCATTCATTTCATCCCCTTGAGAGGAGGACTTGTCAGAGTTCTTGAGAAAAGAGTCATCACAAAGACAGCGGTGTTTAATTGAAGACTGAAGACCTGACACTGAGGACATACCAACAAAGAGAGACAGTGGGGGATTAAGACAGACACAGAGAGAATCAGATAGTGGGACAATAGAGAGGGATACCCCACAGAGCAATCTTTTGCAAGTTGTGATACTGATTTCCAGAAAGTCTCTTCACACGGTTTCTCCTGGACATTGACGGATTTCAAGCGGGTTCTGTGCAATAGCCTGGGATCATCCGGTAAGGCTAAGGTGAGCCCTGAGGCTCCGCTCACTCTCAAAACATGTGTAATTGCATCCGGCTCAACACCACAATGCTTGTGCTAATCTTGGAATCAACTATTAAACACCTGTTTGTGCTTGGCAGAACTTTTGTGCCTTTTTCTAACATGCTCAGTTTCAGGGGTTGTTCTGTGTGCTTTGGTAATGGTTTTTAGGGTTCACCCTCCCACTTAGATGGTGTCATGGGCTGTGTGGATATGGTCTGTTGCCTCAGGCGACATGCTGTTCTGATGGTTTAAGTGGAGGGTTAACCTTTTCCAGGCTGAAAGAGAGTCCTACGGGGTTGCTGAGGGCAATGGATGTGAGAGATTAGGGGACAGAGTTTTTTTTTAGGTTGAACTGGTAATAAACAAACAATGGTTTGTTATCACTGAGAATACCGGATGCAATTTAGATCAACAAAGTGGCCGCATTATTGATGACGTCTAGAAAAGGTCTAGACAGGTTTACGAATACACCGAGGTGTGAATGAGGGAAAAAGGAAATACAAAAAAAGTGCTTTATAGAAACAAGAAAGGGAATTGTGCTTGAAGGTGAGGGGTGATTTCAGTTTTATGATCTGGAATTTATAGTTTTGAAACTGGGAAGGGGAACTGAATAGAGATACAAGCAGTATTATGTTTACAATGTAACTATTAATGTAATAAATTGTGTTTCTACTGAAAAGTTAAAGTAATGGGATTATTTTTAACTTTAGGTAATTTACATACAGTTACTTAAAATATACTTGCCTAAAACACTGTGCATACATACAACAGTTCTGTGTAACTCAGTTCAGAGAAGCAGAGTAATTGTAAAAGAAAAAAAAAAGCTGAATCAACACAATTCAAAAAATGATTTATTTGTTTATTTTTTGGAGGGGCGCAACTTAATTGTTTTTTGTTCAATCCACTTAAATTAGTACAAACTATTAAGCTAACAATCTGTGTTGGCACAACAGGAAGGAATTGTGTGGAACCCAGGCGTTTTCACAGTGAAGGATAGATTTGTAAGACAATTATGTGCTTAAGAAACAATGAATTGAGTAGAAAATGATTGTCAATATATCATATGTATGAAATATAGTGATATTATTTATTTGCAACATTTTGTGTTTTGATAGAAGTGTTTAACATTTCTTAAGTATTTCTTTAATAAAGCTGAACTATTCTGTCAAATTTAAATATAAAGAGTTTCATTTGTAAATGCTTTTAGATTTATACAGATTTTAAGTAGCTCTGAGTCAAGTAATTAAATACTTATTGAGTAATTAAGTTCCTTTTAAAGTAATTTGAAAGTAATTAAAATGCTATTTAATTTATGTAATTAAGGTTTAGTAATTACTTTTTTGACATACATTACTCTGGATGCAGGTCAGGGATACATTTTTCACTACCATTTTTGAGAACATCTTGAGTTTTTCTCCATCACTTTCTGTTGGAAAAGAGATTTGTCTTTAGAATTTAGTTAGGACTTGCTCTAAAATGATTGGTGGTCCTCTGCTGAGTCTAGAAGAGTTCTATGTGCAGAAAACGCTAAGAAAAATCTAGAATATAAGAGAAGATGACTCTCATTCTTTTCATATTATATTTTTAAGTAATGCCATCTGGAAGAAGATTTAGAAGCATTAAATGTTAATCTAATAGGTACATGTTTACTTTTGTTCCAGAGGCTATTCGATTTTATAATAGTAATTTTATGTATTTTTAACTTCTTTTTCTAATGTTTTGTCTGTGAAATTTATTTTGAAGCATGCTAGGCTGTATCTTTGTTAATTTCTTGTTAGTTTTTTGTGTTATTATGTCATATGATGCTACTGCCCTAACCTAAATGGCCATTTTGGGATTAATGAAGTTGTTAAACTTAAACTTAGGGCTGCAAGGCAGAGATGGAGGGAGAAAGAGTAAGCTACAGATCCCCATCCTAGAGAGAAAGGTTTGAACAGGACAGGATGCTGGAGAGTTGACTGTGGCTGTTAGTCTTTGTTTCATTCCCCAGGAAGCTGTTTTCCATCTGTAGGGATCGGAACGGAGGCAGACTTCTGAATCAGGCTTTGTTCTGTTTGAATAAGAGCTTACGGGTTAAGGCGTTTTCAAAATAAGACTAGTCTCTAGTACTCTCTTTACACTGTATGGATGGGCATGCCATGGCAACAACATACACAAAGCTCATAATTGCAACTGTATACAAAGCACCCATGCTTGTTTATACAATGGTCTAGACCCAGGGTTGTCAACGAGGGGTTCCTGAAGGTACTCCAGGGGGCTCACGGTGAAGAAAACACACACTTTGCTTATATTTGCTGATTAATAATTACTAAGGAAGTATAATATGACATACTAACCATTTTTAAAGAAAGTAATAATAATAATAATACTAATATACTAATAATATACCATTTAATACTAAGATCTGGCTGCTTATATATAGACATATTGACCCCCAATATTAAAAGATAGATAATGAACATATATTACTACTAGCTTTTAATATTGGGGGTCCATGGGTCTATAAGCAGTCGGATCTTAGTGGTTATTTGCAGATATTCACATATAAACTTTAGCATATTTGAATATATGTTGAAATATAATATATGGATGTATTGACAGCCTCTTGAACGTATTAACATGCTCTTATTTAAATCAATACATGTACTATTTACCTATTTGTAATTTTTTTGAATTTTGAATTGAATTTGTCAATCAAATACAATACAATCAATCTTTTAATCATTCATTGTTTGCATGCAAATTGCTCATTTTAACTCATGCTAATGGAACAAAGTGTATACTACTACTGTTTCTCGAAAATACACTTTATATTTTTAATAAATAGTAAATAAATACATTTAATTTTATTTTTTAAACTGATCTGATCTTGACCTATTTGTAATTCATTCAAATACAATAAAATTTATATTTTTATTATTCATTGTTTGCATGCAAATTAGCTTATTTAACTCATACTAATAGAATAAAAATGTATTGTACTACATTTCTTAAATATACACGTATTGCAATATTTAATATTTTTTATAAATATTAAATAAATGCAGGTGATGCAGTGGCGCAGCAGGTAGTGCTATCGCTTCACAGCAAGAAGGTCGCTGGTTCGAGCCTCGGCTGGGTCAGTTGGCGTTCCTGTGTGGACTTTGCATGCTCTCCCTGTGTTTGTGTGAGTTTCGTCCAGGAGCTCCAGATTCCACCACAGTCCAAAGACATGCGGTACAGGTGAATTGGGTAGGCTAAATTGTCCGTAGTGTATGGATGTGAATGAGTGTGTGTGGATGTTTCCCAGAGAATGGTTGCGGCTGGAAGGGCATTCGTTGCATAAAAACATGCTGAATAAGTTGGCGGTTCATTCAGTCATGGCGACCCTGAATAAATAAAGGGACTAAGCCAAAAAGAAAATGAATGACTGAATGAAAGCAGCCTTTGTGAGCATATGACACTTCCTTCAAAAACTGTATCCTGCTGTACCAATTTAGAATTTCAAAGTGTCCAAACACTGCCTAAAACTCTAATCTTTCCATCACCAACTACACTGTGAAAAAAAGGACATTACTGAGTTTACTCAACTTATATCAAGTCAAGTGCAGTGATTGGGTTGAAAGTTGAGTCAACTCAAAAATGTCCTGAAGTTTGTTGCCTTAAAATTTTAAGTTGAGTCAACTTTTTTTTTTACAGTGTACTTATTTATATGGTAAGATCTTAATCTACACCAGCTACATTTCCATCCACCTATTTTATGCACATTTTTGATATGAGCATAAAAAAAAAACAATTGATGGAAACGATGAGATGCGCATACATTTTGAAAATGCTCATAAAAAACATATACGCATAACTGAGTAGGATCAACTTTTTATTCGATAAGAAAAGAAGAACTGCGATAGAAACACTTTTACCAAACAAACTCCAGTATTCTCATTAAAAAAGTCATGTGATTTTGCTATAAGAGATCATGTGATGATACAAATATGAACATTGTAAAACATCTGAAAAGTTTTTTTTGGTCATTGTAAAACTCCTTAACCATTTCAGTATTACTGTAACTATATTATCAATTACCTCCAGAACTGTCAAGAGTGTCTGTGCTCTGCGTATTCTGGGGTGCAAGTCATTTATTAAATGAAGAAAAGATTCATGCAGCTTCTCCTACAGCAGCAAATTCCATTTTTACTGTTGATATTTGGCGTCAGTTAATCAGGAAGTGGCAATTTTGTTCGCTTTGACTCGTTGGATGGAAACACTGCTTTATTTGCATATCTTTTATCCGATAATCCAGCTTTGTGCATGAAGTTAATTCACATTTTTGGATAAAAACATAGCTAATGACAATTTTGGCTATTTAATTATACTTTAAAATGTAACTGACACTGCAGAACATAAGTACAATAATGCAACAGGTCCATTGTTAAACATGTAAAGGCCTGTATTCACTCTGCTAACCTACAGTACATACTTACTGTATATATACTGCACATGTAACTGCAGTCAGAGCCAATTTAATAGGGGGCACAAGTGTAAAGTCAGGATTACACCAGCCTTCACCAGCCTGTGTGCGTGTGGCAGCTTGGTTCACACTAATGAGGAGGGGCGGAATTCAAGGAATGCCATGCTAAGGTTGAAATGAGAAGAACAGGCAAGAGAACAAGGGAATGACGGAGCGAGAGGAAAAAAAAAAAACTAAAAGAAGACATCAAGCCCTCAATGATGCAAACACTACTACACTCAAAGGGTGATAATAGCAGTTGTACACTGGGGTAGATTAGAGCAAGTGTGTTCAAACAATGATTATTAAAATCAAGTAATGATATGGAAACACAATACATTATCAAAATGACAGCATAAATAAATGAATGAATAAATACATAAATAAATAAATAAATAAATAAATAAATAAATAAATAAATAAATAAATAAATAAATAAATAAACAAACATACAAATAAATAAATAAATAAAATATCAATTACAATATCATTAACTTTTATACTGTCTGCTAGACGGAAGTAATTGAAAAGAACTATGCAGAGGATGAGAAGAGTTTCCCACAATATCAGGCTTTCCTTTTTAATGCTAAAAGTATAAAGAGGTGAGAGGTGTTTGTCTTTCACTAATTATTTTACTCTTCACATTTATAATCCTTAAATATATATTTTAACATTAAAAAGAGACTTGATACGTGATTTATTTACAATAAGGATATTGCATTTCCAATGTTAAAACTTCCCAGATATCTTAATTAGCCTAATCCTTTATAAGCATTATTTTTTTTACAACAAATACATTATCTGATTGTTTATCAAACAACAAAAAAAGTGAGACAGTCTATGCACACAGTCCTCAGCATAATTGAGTACACCCCATTTTGAAAATTAATATTTTTATCCATTTCTCAGTAAATAGAGGCAATGTATTTTGGTGCATTTAAACAGAACAGATTTATTAAAGAGATATATTTATTAAAATAATATTTTAGTCACCAAACATATTTAGAATGTGAGGATAATGCAATTAAATGCAAGCAAAATATAGCAAAAAATATTACAACCTACTAAATTTCTACTAAATCTTTCAATTTTTTTGCTTCTCTTGATTTTTCCTCTTTTTTAAATTTGTAATTAATATTTTTTCTATAACATATAAATTTGGGTATAAATTTGGACAGTTATCGTAAGTTATTTTGTTAGATAAGCTCCAGATTTGGTTTCAGTACTGAAAACAGTAGTTCTACATAGTTTGGCCATTCGATCGTCCAGAAGAAAAGTTTTTCAGAAACTCTGGTAACTCTGTTATGATGTTTTCCCTTCTAATTGGTAAACACAGCTTTTTTCTAAGGCTTTAATCGCTAACCGTTGATTCAGCATGCCCTTGACAGTGCATTACTTTTGCGTTTTAATTTGAATTTTAAGTGGGTTGCGGCTGGAAGGGCATCCGCTGCGTAAAACAAATGCTGGATAAGTTGGCGGTTCATTCCACTGTGGCGACCCCAGATTAATAAAGGGACTAAGCCGAAAAGAAAATGAATGAATGAATATTAAATTCCACAATACTGTTATTCTGCTACTTCAATTTCAGTTTAAATTCAAGCATTAAATGCCATTCCAAAGCACATTGTTAATAGCTCACAGCAAGATACAGCCTGTTTCTATTGGTTATTGTCCTTTCCCTTTTCAAGAGGTGTTTCTTTAACTTTTATAAAAAATACGTGGAATAGTTCAATAGCAGTTTAGTCGTGCTGCAGCTTGCAAGTCATGCCACATCTGTAATGGAACACTGGACGAGGTAAAACTTCCCTTTGGCCTGTCGGGACACTTCTCAAGGTGCGTGTCAGTAGGACAGCAGGCTCTGGAGGATTTTGTTCCCACCAAAGGCGTAATGACAGCTTTTTGGATTAGGCAGATGTGCTTTCTCTTGTCCTGCCTCTCACACAGACGAAAGCATTTCCACTGTCTCTTTAAGCTGGCTGAGGAGACTTGGGGTCTCCACTGAAATTCTGCATCACACGCTCTCAAACACGTCTTATGTTCCGCTCAGAGAAACCACAGGTATCTCTGTTTCTAGACACAGCGCAGACACACACTGAGGCACATGCTCACACACCACAGAGAAACCACATACTGGCCGCAGCATTAGATCACACGAGACGCTTTGTTAATATATCCAACAAGTCGCAAGTCCAACCTATCATTACTGGTCTGTTACAGCAGCACGAGGGGGTTCCTTCAACTCTCATGAAAAACACTCTCAGTGGAAACCATCATTATTTTTTCCTTTTAGGACATGCTATTGTTGATTGGGGAGTAGTTATAATATACAGTATATATCATATTTTTTAAACTTAAATAGTAAAAACCATCCCAGTCAAAAGTTCAGAAACAGTAAGTGTTGTTAATTTCTTTAAAATAAGCCAAGATAACCAAGGCTGCAAAAAATAAAAATAAATAAATAAAGGAAAAATTCCATGTTGTTTCAAATGATAGTTATTCCTGTGATTCAAAGCTGGATTTTTAATCTTCATAGCTCCAGTCTTAAGTGTCACATGATCATTCACAAATCATTATAATATGACAATTTACCAGCCCAGGCTCATTCTGAAAACGTACCAATATATACATTTCTGGAGATCGCAAAATATGTCCAGAGGTATATATTTTTGTTTTCACGAATTTACCATAGGCTGCTGTTTTCACTTTTTGAGATCTCAAATTTCTCTCGTGAGTGCCATTGTATCCATCAGTAAATCCACCAGAGGCCGCTGTCGACTGACTGACTAACCTGAAAAAGAAAAGCCCTCGCCTGATTTTTACCACGTTTTCTGATTTTACCACATTCTTACCCTGTTATTTACTTGTTTATTTTATTTTTTGGCACATGTATTTGTCTTACCTGCTTTCTAGAACCGTTGTTAGTCAGACTCAAACCCGGACATCGTGGTCAACTCCTCTGCGCCACAAATCCGCCAACATACATACATGGCGAGCTAAATGGACAAACTGGTAACAGTGGGAAAGCCGTCTATATGGAGGTAAGGGTCAGCTGGTAAGCGTGAAAAATAACGGCGTCATACCACCCCCCTTTCATTTTAAAAATCGACCTAAGTCGTGAGCTCCAGAAATGTATAAAGTGCTACGTTTTCAGAATGAGCCTGTGTTGCAACCTACTGTTATGATCACTAATAATAATTCTTACAAGTATCAGAGCTGAAAACCTTTTGTCTAGTTTCATATTATCATCGAAACTGTGTTACATTTTACTTTTAGGATTCTTTGATAATAAAGAAAGTTTAAAATAATAAATACATTTATCATGTAAAAAA
>CAIGQZ010032553.1:6350144-6362206 GCA_903798205.1 Danio tinwini | reverse complement strand
ATTCATCTTCATTTCTATAGTGCTTTTTACAATGATAATGACTAAGATTTTGTTAAAGCAGCTTAACACAGATGAAGAAAAGAGTGTAACAGCCATAATATTTAAATCATGGAGAATTCCAGCAATTCAGGCAGGCAGGAGAGTAGTGTAGAATGTAGTTCTAGATAAATCGAAACTGCTTCAGTTCACTTTAGTATAAATGTCAATGTTGAAGTTTAATTTGGTTAAGTTTAGATCAGTATAATGCAAAAGTCACTGCTGAAGGACAATTTACTGAAGAGCAAATCCACCGATGCACCAACGAGAAAAACTACAGAATGTTACGTTTTCAAATACATGCACAAACTGAATGCATTCAATCGAGCTTGGTTTGCTAGTGCCAACTGCTGGACACTCATAGCTTGTTAGTCAGGGATCAAAGTGCATAACCTAAGTGTTAATATATTGTCACAGCTAGAATTTTGCAGCTTAGGTTACACAGATTTCGCTGTGCATGTAAACAGATCAACCTGCTTTCTGTCAGCTTATTATAGGTGCATATATTAATGCAATGTGTCTAATTTATAGTCCATGCATGGCAAAATATTTAACTTCCACACTTAGGAAACACCCTTAATTTGCAGGGTATGATGATTAATAAAATACACAGTGTAATACTTACTAGTCATGAGTACTTTTTGGGCTATTTTTTACTTATACTTTGACTTGTTTTAAAACAGATAAATTTACTCTGCGTGCAATACAACTGTTTGCGAGTAATGGTTAATTTTCACACTTGTATGATTCTTTTTTCCAGAACATTTACACCACTGCATGTAGCTCATGTTTGTAAAGGGGAAAAAAATCTAAGCAATTAAAAAAGCATGAACTGGTCATAATTTAAAATCAGAGTATTTTGACCTTTGTTAAGCAAGGTTGTCCATGCCTTGCACAATGCATTTTATGTAACAGACTCTTATAATCAGAGTAATTTTTCAGTGCTTGTATGAATCAGAATGACATCAGATTTTCCATTCTCCGTTAGCGATGTTCAAGCCTGTGGCAAGGTTCAGATAACCAATTGCTGTCATCAAAAACTAACTCCTATGGCAGTTTACCAGAACAAACGCATGCCAGGACACCCACAATGACCAAATGATCCATTCAGCAGCATTAAACAATTTGTGTCACCCTACAACTGAGGCAGCTCCATTATTCAGTGGGATATTTGGTTTGGAGCGAGGTTGAGGTGGTCAGAACTGGCTTGCTCATGGCAAAAGTGGTTACAGTAACTTTCTGATTAAATTGATTCAAAGCTATGAATCCGAACTAATGCGGGAAAGATCAATGTTGAGGATGAACTGATTCACTAGAATGAGTCAAGCTTGCACTCTTTATGAAAGAGAGAACATTGAGAGAGTGCTTGACTGTGATTCAAGTCCAGAAGCTTCAGCGAAGCCAAGAACGTCCAGAATATGGGACCAAAAAGTCTCATAATCCCCCCGCTGTGAGGGTCAGCCACACTCCTGTCTGCTTCTCCATCAGTGCTGGAGGAACATGGGGGGCTTGCCAGACCATTTCTCCCAGTGAAACCTAATCTCTTCCCAGAGGTCAAGAGCTTCCATGGCTGGGTTAGAAACAGAGGCAGCTCACTGACTCTGTAGTAATGAGCTCAATGCCGTGACTGAGGTTGAGTGAGGTGCCAGATCTTCTGTCTAGATCATTTAGGGTTGTGTTAGTTTGGATAATCTGGGCCTTTTCAGATAGACAGAGGGGGAATTAGACTCCCCAAGGTCTTCAGAAGAGAAAAATATACCCTTTACCCTTGAGATTCATCTTATAGAAAATGTGAATAGTATGAGGAAAGACAATTTTGTTGTGATGTGAACGATACAGTTTTTGCCTAACCAAAGGGTCTCTAAAAAAAAACAGAATATCTTCATGTTTTCATTTTTTACACATAGGAGAAAATTGTTAATACTAAATAAATGTTTAAACAGCTCACTTTCAAAACCAAGCAGCTTTCTGTTGGTCAAGTGATTGATTTTAAATAAGATCAATATACATGTGCCAATTTCTTTCTTCTCTGTCTTATGCATTTCACAGGTGTTTGTGTGTGGTCATGGATGTTCCTTCACTAGTATGTTTGGTGTTGCTTCTGGCAAGTGGATGGTTTCGTGAAACGGAGGGCAGCCCTCAGGAGTTTGACAGCAGTGATGAAGGTCCGGAAGTTGAATTCCTGTCAACCACTCGCACACGAAGAGCCCCCGAGCCTCCTCCACAGGACAAGTGTTCCTACACCTTCATCGTACCCCAGCAGAAGGTTACGGGAGCCATCTGTGTGAACTCCAAGGAGCCTGAGGCCGTGCTGGAGAACCGTGTCAACAAGCAGGAGCTGGAACTCCTCAACTCTGAACTCCACAAGCAGAAGAGACAAATTGAGACTCTGCAGCAGCTTGTAGAAGTTGATGGTGGCATCGTCAATGAGGTGAAGCTTTTGCGCAAGGAGTCCCGTAATATGAATTCCCGAGTGACACAGCTATACATGCAGCTGTTGCATGAGATCATCCGCAAAAGGGACAATGCACTAGAGTTGTCGCAATTGGAAAACAAGATCCTCAACCAGACCTCTGAGATGCTGCAGCTTACTAACCGCTATAAAGACCTGGAGCATAAGTATCAGCACCTTGCTTCGCTGGCCAATAACCAGTCAGCACTCATTGCCCTTCTTGAGGCACAGTGTCAGAGGGGACCACCGGTACCCAGGGTACCTGTCCAGCCTCAGCCTCAGCCTCAACCCCAACCCCACCCACAACCCAGACCTTCACCACCCCTCAATAAGCCCTACCAGCCACCTACATTTAACCGCAACAACCAGATCACCAATGAGATCCAGAGTGATCAGAACCTCAAAGTACCACCCGCACCTCCACCCACCATGCCAGGAGGAACTCACAGCCCATCCACCACAAACAAACCCTCAGGTGAGTCTCAGCTTCATTCCTTCATTGGTACACGTTTACTTATTATTCCGATATTTGTAATTCTTTAAAGGGTTTAAGTGTTGCTTAGGCGCTTTTATCTGACACTATTGTATTGAGTCTACAAAATAGGTCTCTGCTAATCGAAATTCAGTTTCGGCTTCTAACGATTATGAACAAACATTAATTGAGATAAAAAGCAAATAAATATCACTTATTCAATTAAAACTACTTAGTTATTTCATGCAATACCTTTTAACGTACAAGCGAAACATAAGGGCGATCTTAAGCAACAACAACAAAAAAAGACCCCTAGCCTGTATTATGGAATATCTTACACTGACCAGTAGCTTTGTTTTTTTCTTTCCCTTATATTTACTTATTATAACGATGGAACTTGCGACCTTAGTTGGCTAACGATGGTTTTTGGAAACGTCCACTGGGCAGGTTGTTTGAATTGGGAGGGGTTTGCTCGCACTGGCCTGACAATGGAAAAGCAGTTGTTCATTGCACCACTTGGTGGATATTGTGCAAATCACGAAAAAAATGTTTTTTATTTTGTTTTGTTTTTTCATTTGCTGCTGCAGCACAGTGCGTGACTGCGAGTGACAAAATGCAGTACTACGCGTGAAGAAACCCGTATTCTCAGTGGCAATATCTGTACAATGTGATGGAAAAAACTGAAAAGAGAATAAAGTAGCAAAAATAGATTCTAAATTGTCAATCTACATCATACCCTAACAGTCCTACATACTGTATGCAATGCGTGTGGTTTAGCATTTGCCAATTGAGTGCATAGAAATTGGATCAGCTAGGGGCAAGGTTTTAAATTCTTAAATCAGCTGATAGCATAGACTGATTATAAGGCCTGTCTAAACTAACCAATATATAGCTGCAATGTCAAATTAATTCAATTGTGACAAATTAAACTTTTCACAAATTCAATTGTGTGTCAAATTTGAGAGACATCCAAAATGTGAAGTGCGGTAGGTCCCCATGATTGGAGTTGGAAACCACTGCTCAAGGATCATTTTCTAGGTACATACACTCCACCAGGAGGAACTGGTGATCATTGGCCAATAGTGAAATCAAACCAAGCCTTAAAAAAAGAAAAAAAAAAATGAGTTGAGGATTTCATGGTCAGAGCTGTGCCTTTATTGTGTGCAGTAGTATCTTAACAGCAAGATGAAATGTGCAAAAGGCATTTTGTCTAAAAACTACTTTTGACTACAAAAGATATAAGTTGAAGCAAACATGCAAAGCAATGGTTAGTAGTTGTTACAGGAATTACTGTATGAAAAGGTTTGATGATTTGTATCCTTGTATAGCTTTCAGTATCACTTTCTCACTCAGAACTTCACCATAATTCAGCACTGCCTATCAGTTATTTCATCTCAAATTCTCACTGCATAGTGACTCCCACATAAAGATGCAACAATAAAGCATCCGTTGTTATCTCAGCTTTGAAATGTCAACAACGAGACGTAAATCTGCCAGATGATGCAAATCATAAACAATATTTTGTGTTGAGTCACACCCATGGGTGGCATTATACTATTTGCTTTTATTGAAACCTTTTGTTTCATTGTTATGAACATACAATAACTCATCTTTATCTCAACTTTTTTGAGTTCTGAACCATTATTACTTAATAGTTCAGATGTACACAATAATGCAATGCTTTTATATTTTATTTTGTGTTTTATTATACCATCTACCCCAACACCAGCATAATTATAATATGAAATTGTCTATTTCATATGTAAAACTTAGCAATACAGTGAAAAAAGGAGCAGATTTCAGTGGTGATATTTCCAGGCCATCTGGTGACATGAGCAATTTCCTGGCTAGGTCTGCCTGCATTAATAGCAGAAGGTTAAACAAACTCTCCGCAATGAGAGTGAAGCTCTCACAATGGGACTACAGTACGAAAAAGAGCTCTGGAGAGACATATTCTGGACAGAATACAAAAAAAGTGAACGAAAGAAGAGCAACAGAAAAAGTAGCTGAGTTAAGAAATGCCACCATAGGCTGCATTTACATATTAAAGTCTACATGTCTGTCTTTGTTTACCTTGCTCTGTGCACATATACTGTGCGGTCATCACACGAAAGACAATTAAACACAAGAAGACGTTCACATATGAATTATTAGATCCAATATGTGCAGAGGTGGTATCAGCTTCATATCAGCTGATCAACAGAAAATACACTTCACAGTTTAAATTTATTTGCATTCTCACAACTAAAAGACAAACTTAAATAAAAAATATTTTTTAAACACTAAATTATTCAAGTCAGGCCAGCAGCACGAAAATGAAAATATCACAAGGTGATAAACCAGCTGAGAAATACATTTAGAAACAAAAAAGACAAAACTAAAGTTACTTCAGCATCATAAAAGTTTGTATTTAACCCTTAAGCATGTTCCTTCACAGCTTGAGTATGAAAACTAGCAACAATATACAACAAACAAAAAACCTTTATGAAATAAAGCAATCCTAATGATCATTCAGAATTAATTTGGTGAAACTCGGCACCAAAAAATTTGCTGTTATAGACAACCATAAATTTGATGCATTCTAAACAAAACAAAAACATAACAGCTGCTCAAAAATGAAATATATGAGCAATATTCAAACTAACCACAAATTAAACGTGGTATGTCAGCAACTTATGGAAAGTAAGCTGTGTATATTCAAAGTGCAAAATCTGCTGTTGTATAACAGCTATAAAAATATGTCTTAATAATGAAAAAATAAATCACAGCATTTTTCTGAGCAATACAGCACTATACATTAAATAACATGTGTTCTGAAATATATCAGAAACGTGTCTCTGAGTCTACTAAAATAATCAATTTTGTTATACTGATAACAAATGAGTGTTTATGTATTTGAAACAACAAACATAGTAGTATTAGTAATAGTAACATTAATAGTCTCTCAGGGCGTACTCGCACTATGTACAGTTGCCTTGAACTGGGCCGAAGCACGCTTGTCCCCTCTCCCGCCTCCCCTGATGGCCCACACTCATTACATTCGGCCCTGAGCAAGCTTATGTCATAGATGATGCGCTGTTCAGTAAGCGCTCTCGCTCAGCACAGTGGAGATTTCTTTAGTTATATCGTTTTAGTCGTTTGGCATGCAGTGACCCACAGTCAAATATGTTGCCGACAGATTAGCCACTTTTGATGCTCATAAACAATCATAAAGTCCTCGTGCTGCAGGTATTAGGAGGTTTGGTAAAGCTGCAGCTGTCGTGTTGTAAGGGGTTTGCATCTTTAATAATCTATGAGAGTTTGCGTTCATTGAACAATAAGAATGATAAATAAATCCATATGAAACAGTCCCGTAAAAGTCACGTCTCGTCTTCAGTTTCGGGCTCAGGTGTGCTTTGCACTCACACTGCAAGCATACTGCCCCAAACCCCAAGTGAACCACACTCAAGCACACCTCTTCCAACCTGGCCAGGGCCAGCCAACTGAACCGTGCCTGAGCCCGATTTAGAGCACTCACACTTCTAAAACAATCCAGTAAACGGGCCTGGGCACGGTTCAGATAGCATAGTGTGAGTATGCCCTAAGTCTCTCGCTCACATGGTCTCTCTGCTTTTGCTTAGTTTACTTTTTGTCCAGTCTGGTGTCTCGTAAACAATGCGTCTTCTTTACAGTAGCTGGTTGTAACGTACGTAACGCACAAACACAAGTAACTCCCAAAGGCATCATATTGTAATGATAACGGGGTTACTATATTTAAAAAGTAATGTGTTACAGTATTAGTTACTGTCAAAAGTAACTGGTTGAGACAACATGAAGAAATCGTGTGAAACCCAACATTTCTTTCAGTGTAACTTTTCTGATTTGGACTGTAATGTAATGATGTGCACCTTTTGTGAAGCTGCTTTGGAACAATAATTATTGTAAAAAGTGCTACAAGTAAACTTGAATTGAATTGAACTCTTGTGCAGACAACATCAAACAAAATAGAACTGGTATGCATTCTTTAGTATGAATGCCATCGCAAAAATAATGCTGTTGCAATGATGAGAAAGGAATAAATAAAAAGAAGACAGGAGAAAGATCAGCACAGAGAGGAAAGCAGCAGTCTGCTAAAGTGAAGTCATTTATTCCAGACATGGATGATCCAGACATCCCACACAAACACAGAGCTCTATCAGTTCTTCCTGCTAGAACGAAATGGCCTGCTGATGGATTTGCCAAGTTGTTTTAACATGACCCACACCACTGAAAATCTGTAAGGTCTCTCCATTTCCCCTTCCTCCCTTCTTCCTAGCATATCTCCACTTCACTGGGTTTGATGGATTCATGTTCATCTTCAGTTCATCACCTCATTTATATCTGCAAATGTTAGCAAGGACCTTTGTACTGAAAAGCAGATTTTCTTTCTACCGTCCTTCTGATTGAACAGATGTAGTTTAAGATGTGTGAGTCTTCTCTCTGTCTTTTTCTCTTTCCATTTCTCCATGTCATCTAACTTTGTCCATTAGTCTGCCAGACATAACAGCTGTCTTTGTCTGAATCTCTTTTTTTATAAAGCCTCTAAACACGTTTCTAAATATTACCATTGTACAACGTGACAGGAATTCAGAAGTCACAATTGTACTCTATTAAATGATCGTTCTAATGGGAAACAAATTATTCTCATGATGCACCTTTGAACCTGCTTTTGGCTGTTCTGTTCTGTTCTTTTCTTATGCTGATTTTTTTTGTATTCCTCAAATAGTTGTTTTGGCACTCATTTTGCATCAAGTGGCAAGTTTCCATGGCATTAAATGTTCTACAACCAATTAAACAGAAGGGGGCTTGAAAGAAACTTTCAGATTTGCTGACAAGCAGACTTCTCTAAGGGAGAGCAAGATATCGGTGGCTCCAACATAATGAGGGGAAAAAGTAAAGGTTTTCATTAAGGTTCATGTACAGAAACATCATGTGCTCAAATTTAGGCCAAAAAGCATCCAACTAAAACTCTAAACAATATTTACTTTAATCTATAAAATTATCCATATCTCTGCAAGGGAAATAGGGATGTCCCGATCAAGTTTTTTTTTTTGCCCTCGGGTCCGAGTCATTTGATTTTTGAATTTTTGACATACTCGCGCTTTCCACTTCAAGTTGCTTTCGTGTTTTACTTTACAGACATTTAACCAATAGTGTCTCTGCAACAAAGTGATGTCATGCCAAGGCAAGAAAGTGGTCTAACTCTGTGCCAACGCATAACTATGGATGTGTTCAAAAATAATGAGAAAATATATAATATACATATATATTCGAGTCCTGATCTGGTGGTACAATAACATTCGATTCTGATCGAGTCTAAAACCGTGTAATCAGGCCCGATTGCCGATCATGTGATTGGATCTGAGTAAAATCTAGTAGTTTAAATAATAATACAATGTTTACAAATTGTTTAACATGCCATCAAACTAAATAACTAAATAACTAAATAACCAAATAAATAAATAAATAAAACTACTTACAAACTAAACTAAATTACATTCCAACTGGTGTCTTTTGTAAATCATTGTAAAAACGACTGACAATTATTCATTTGTTTTATGTTATGTCCAAGTCACTTGTGTGAGATATCATTTTTTTTTATAAAATACTACTACTACTACTAATAATAATAATAATAAACAAAATAGAATAAAAAAATAACTAAAATGTAAATCATCGTGAAAATGATTAATAATTATTCAGCTTTATGTAATGTCCAAGTCATTTGTGTGAGATATAAAATGTATTTTATAATAATAATATTAATAATAATAATAATAATAATAATAAATTAATTAATTAATTAATTAAATAGAATTAAAAAGGTAAATGAAATTAAATGGAATGAAGTAAAAGTAAATGAGTTTAAAAAAATAATAAAAAAATACACAAAATAAAATAAAATAAAAAATAAAATAATAAAATAAAATAAAATAAAATAAAATAAAATAAAATATAATAAAATAAAATAAAATAAAATAAAATAAAATAAAATAAAATAAAATAATGGATTCACCCAATAAAAAAAACATGTTTCTCCTTGGGAATAGGAATCCTGGAACAGATTCCGTTTCGGTCACGGTAAGGGGCTAATGAGCCCTGTCTGCATTGTTATCTTAAATTTGTCAGGTAGTGCGATGGCTCTTACTCTGGAATGCTGTGAAAATCCGCCGGCCAGACAGAGAAACACAGACACAATCCGGCTCAGTGGAGTGTGTGCAAAGGAGGCCATGTATGCAGTACATGAGCTCTGTTATTACAAACACAGCCAGAAATATCTCAATCATACATGCGCAAAACAAAGTACTAAAATCAATGCAACAAGCAAAATGGACTGCAGCAATATTTCAAGAAGCATCCACTGCATTTTTAAAACACCATTTGCAACAATAAAGAGGCTTGAGTGTCTACGAATGTCGAGCATGAGGTCTGCTTTTTATTAGCTACAAGATGAGAGTAAACAGTAAAATGTTCCAGACTACTGTAAGTAAACCACAAGGCCTCAGCAGCGCTTTGAGACAGAGATGTAAGATACCTGAAAGGCTGTCTGCCAGATCTGACAGCATGGAGAGCTCAGTTAAGATACACAAACAATGACGGAACATGTGAGATCATCTGCGTTTAGAGCTTAGCTTTAAAGGAATAGTTCACTCAAAAATGAACATATGTTGTTAATTTACCTACCCTTTGGCCATATAGAATGTAGCTAACTTTTTTTTCCTTCATTTTTCATCATTAGAGATGGCTTTTAGTAAAAGCTGTGATCCTTGGTGATTCATAAAATTAAAGTCAACAGCTGCCACTTAAGTAAAAAAAAAAAACATAATTAATACCTGTGTTTCTTGATGATGTATAAGCTAAAAGATCAGTCTATTTTGGATTAATATAAATAATTTTTATTATACTAAATATTGTTTTAATGATTTCTCTTTATTTTATAGCCACACTGTTTTCGGGTGTTATGCAAAAAATAAAGCTTTGTACAGTATAAACACTGTGTTGTTTATTGGGAAGGTTTATATCTATAAACATGACTCTTTATATAGGAATCTTCTTTTTTTCTCTTTTTTTTTGACATTGAGAAATTGAACATGGTTTGTTACAATTGGACCAAATTTGGCTGACTATTTGAAAATTTGGAATCTGAAGGTTAAAAAAAATATCTAAATATTGCAAAATATTGTTTAATTAAAATTAGCAATGCATATTACTTATCAACAAATATGTTTTGATATATGTAAGGTTAATAAATACATTAAAATGTCTTCATATATTTACAAAATGTCTTCATGAGCCATGATTGTCATAATATTTGAATTATTTTTGACATAAAATCAATAATTTTGACACTTTATTGACACAACTATTAATGTGCAACTGGTTTTGTGGTCAGGTATTAATCTTGTTTTGCCTGTATATGTTGACTTTCAAAGTGCCATTTACTTGCATGTTATGCTAAAATTTTATATTATTATAATAGAATAGAATATATAATTATATAGAATGTAATGTTCTACTGAAAAAAGTAACCTATGGATGGCCTGAGGTTGAGCAAATTAACAGCAAGTTTAATTTTAGGAGAATGTAATTAAAGAAATAGTTAAAAATGAGTTATAATTTAGTCACCCTCAAATTGTTCTATGAACCTGTATGAATTGATTTATTCTGCTGTTTAAAAGATGTCTGGCACTATCAAACAGTCTTTTCACCATTGAACCCAAAGACGACATCAATGTATTATTTAAAAAATCTTTTTTTGCTGTCTCTCAGCCTGGCCAATTAGCTTTAGTTACCAAAATCTCTTTAAACCTGCCCAGGTTGACCAGATTGGGAAATCAGCAAACTAGTTGAGTCTGGTTTAAGGTGTTTCTTCCCTTTTGCCAGGTTTACTGAGAAAGAAGATCAGAGAAAGAAAGTGTATTTGGAACCAGCAAAGATTTTGAAGACAACTAAGTTATGGATGTTTTTTTCATTGGAAAAGCTTGGAAATTGGAGCCATTTTGACGCGTCCCTATGAAAACACTACTCCATGCCGAGGGAACTTTGGAAGTGCTCACTAATCTACTTGCTACTGCATTATTTAGAAAATGGGCCTTTCTTGGCATCCTTGCCAGCGTTATGTTTGGCGGAAGCAGCAGAGGCAAGTTCCCAGGCCAGAATGGCAGCCAAGGTCAATCCTCTTCTTATGTTAAGAGCTTTTCCAGCTGTGCCACGGAAGAACAAGAGAGAGGGATGCAGGCAGGGGGATCCTTGAGTTTGACGCCCTACAATTAAAGAGTTCAGCTCTGCACCAGAAGCAATTGAGTTTTCCTGTCTGTCAAAGTGTCATGTTGCCTGAGTGAGATTTGACAGCATTTTTTTATTGGTCAAGGTCCCTGGAAGGATTGTCTGGAGGCTCTGGAGGACGGTCACACTAACAGTGGGATGCACCTGGTGAAGCCGGAGAACACCAATAAGCTAATGCAGGTGTGGTGTGACCAGAGACAGGATCCCGGTGGCTGGACAGTCATCCAGAGGAGAATGGATGGCTCCGTCAACTTCTTTAGGAATTGGGAGACATATAAGGTGAGCCACAAGCAAAAACCTCTCACCAATAATTACTATAGGACCCTGATATTTTTTTAAACCTTATTTTTGTGTTTTTTTTTTGTTTTTTTTAATTAATTAATTTATTTGTTTGTTTGTTAGTTTTTTTATTTGATTGATTGTTTATTTATTTCCTTGTCTATCCATTTATTTGTTTATTTATTTGCTTGTTGATCTAATTATTTATTTTTTATTTATTTAATTGTTTATTTGCTTGTTTATCTATTTGTTAGTTTGTTTGCTTATTTGTTTGTTTGTTAGTTTGTTTTTCATAAAGGCTACTTTTAATGGTTAAAATAAATGTTAGCAATTAATTAATTTCCAATTAATTAAAATCACGAATTTCATTATAATTTAGAATTATTTAACAGTGTGTAAGTTTTTTTTAGGAATTTTAGGAACTCTATGAAAACATTACCATAGCATACCATAGTGTAATTACTCTTGATAAAATAATAATAATAATAATAATAATAATAATAATAATAATAATAATAA
>CAIGQZ010032553.1:6328974-6339726 GCA_903798205.1 Danio tinwini | reverse complement strand
AGATAGATAGATAGATAGATAGATAGATAGATAGATAGATAGATAGATAGAATGTACTACTAAAAGCCTATAGTGTATAATGACAGAATACAAAATTTCTGAGATGGTTTGACAAATGCAGATTTCTTGGCTAAAGCAGTGCATTAAACTGCCCTCTGCTGGACACCACAGAAATAACAGATGAGACAGGGCCAAAACCTGTTTTTTAGCCAACTTAAAATGAAACATAGCCCCTAAAACAAGCGAGAAGCCATTATGTTTAATTAAATTGGGTTGCTAGCATTGTATAATGCAATTTCACAAGGTTTCCAATGGAAGTATGACCCATTGCTAATAAGAAACGTCATTAAAATCCACTCACAATGCTTTAAGACATTTCTGACTGAATGTGGTCAGTCATTACAGTATGTGAAGAGAAGCTGACAGATGACAAAAGCCCATTAACACAGCTGTGATCTTTTGTGACACTCACCAAGGTAGGGGATGCAGGGGGCCATTTTGAGGGAGCGGATGTACTCTCTCATGCGGTTGTAATTCTCTTCCTTTGACGTCAGAAAGTCAAGCTTCTCAAAGGTGGCCTTGTCCTTTCGACTGATCAACTGTTCAGAACAGAAAACAAAAAACAAAAGAAATAGGCAATTTGTTCATATAGCAAATTAGGAAAAAATTAACACTTGAACAAAAGTGTGAAATAATTAAATGAGAAAAAAATCTAAATCTGGGAGCATATCAGGACAGGATATCAGGATACATTTTAGTGCATTTAAAAAGAACTTAAAAATATATTAGTAGCAGTTTTGTAATAATACTGTATATAATAATAGCAGTGATCATCCTAATAACTCAATAATACTTTTTAAAGTATTTAATTCAGGTAAATATGCAGCATACAATTGAAATTGTATATTTCATTTAATAAATAATTAGTTGTTGTTGATGCTGTCATTTATTTGTTTGTTTGTTTTGTTTTGTTTTATTTTTTTCTTTAATTTTACTGGTGAATGACAGCCATTTTCCAGGAATACTAACAATTGCATACCTTTTATTGACAATAATTACCATCATCAATATATTTAGCACATTTTAGTTTTCACTGCTACTTTGAATCATTAATTCAAATGTAAAACTATGTGTTTGCTATACTTACAAACATACAAATATACATACACGTACATACATACATTTCATGATTGTTATTTTATTATGAATATTATAAACCATTTGAGGAAATACTGTAATAATGTTAAGAGAGAGGTTCCCAAAACTCCTAGTCTGAACTTCAGACACTCAAACATATGCTATCAGCACTGGGTGTGCTTCTTATTTATAGAAAGCACCGGATCAGATGAAACAGGCTCAGTATCTACAAAGTATTTAATAAGTGGCAAAAATTCAGCCAATGCTTCCTTATGCGCACGTGTGATTAAATAACATCAGCGAGGATGACCATGTGCCAAAGCCCTGTTAGGATCAACAAAGAGCTTGTTAACTGAGGAATTCCATCACCCATGGTTTATCACATCGAATGCTGCAGTGCGTTTCCACAAAGTACTTCAACATGCTCTCCTGGTGTCAGACTGCATATACTGCTATCCAGTCAATTCACTTTTTTGTAGGTTTGATCAGAGAGAATGTTGCATCAGAGAGAGTGTTGCATTTTTAAATAAATAAATAAATAACACTGTGATTCCTTTATTAATATTCATGTTGAACTTTGTGCATATGTGACTCTGGACCACAAACCCAATCTTATGTTGGCAGTGCTTGGCAGTAAAAAAATATATATTGTATGGGTGAAAATTATGAATATTATGTAATATTAAGATCATCTTCCATTAAGTCATTTTGTAAATGTTTAACTGTAAATGTATAAAAACTCCGAATTTGATTAGTAATATGCATTGCTTTACTTACTAATTTAAAGACAACTTTCTCTTTATTGAAACATCAGATTTTCAAATTGTTACGTTCACACTGCAGGCAAATGTGACTCAAATCTGATTTTATTTTGCCCACATATGACTCAGATCTGATTTGTCATGACAGTGTGAACAGCCCAAAACACATGGAATCTGATATTTTCAATTCCGATTTGTGACACTTTCATATGTGGTATTAAATCAGATACAGATCTGATGTTTTGCAAACCGACCACAGTGTGAAAGGTTATGTAGGAATTCATGTGACTTTTACACACTTTTTGATCAACACATGTCATTATTCTGTACTGGTTTGTGCTGCAAACATCTTCTACAAGTTTGTTTTAAATATTTTGTATAACCCCTAAAAAAGATTGTTTAATTCAATTTAAAATACCACCATACTAAAATACCACATATAAAAATAATTAAATACATAGGCCTACATGAAACAGCTATATTTCACTTAAATAATGAATACATTAACAAAACTAAAAATGAAAGAAAAACTGTGTGTCAAGTCTTTTAAAAAAATATATACAAATATTTATTTTTAGGGCCAAAATTCTTTAATATGCCAGTAGGCAACATTTCAGTTTCAGTTTGATGAGTTGACTGGATACAGTCTATGTTGTTTATAACAAATTAAAATGAATTAACAGTAGGCTAGGTTATCAGACTCTGCAAACAATATCATTTCCAACACCAATGAACCAGGCGCAAGTCCTTCAATCTGCAGCTGATCATTAACCCTTGATGACTTCACTACACACTGGTGGTCAGTGACAATTTATCAGTGATTAAATAACAATTTATCAGTGATTTAAAAATCACAAAAAAAAAACAGCATATTTTAGGTTTTAAACACTGACATACTGTGCACATTAGAACCTGGAAAACAACCATACAGTTAATAAAAAAACACAAGGGTTGTCTATGAAAATGGCAATAATAATATTAAACATAATCTGATAACATGCTTATTCACTTCATACAGTATATACATTTATGTGCTGTGTGTAGTTGTACTTTTGAGCATGCAGGTCAGTTTAGGACCATGATCTGTTCACAATGGAAATCTGATTTTGGCCACATAAAAAAAAAAAAAAAAAGATTCTGAGAAAGAAAAAAAAAAACAGATTTGATCCCTAAGCCTCACAGTGTGAATGTAGCCTATATGAGCCATTCTTGTCCTATCCCAGCAAACCATACATCAATGAAAGCTTATTTGCTCAGCTTCAAAATAATGTATAAATGTCATTTAAAAAGAATTTACACATATAACTGGTTTTGTGGTTCATGGTCACATATAATGCACTGTGTCCTATTTGTTACCCTCCTTACACTTTATTATTTACCATTTTTTACCATTACACTTTCAAAATGTTTTTTTTAAGTTAAAAACCAAAACTAAACTAAACTAAACTAAACTAAACTTAAAACTAAACTAAAACCTAAAACAAACCTAAAACTAAAACTAAAACCTAAAACTGAACTAAACTAAACTATACCTAAAACTAAACTAAAACCTAAAACTAAATTAAACTAAACTAAACTAAACTAAACTTTGTTAAGGGGTGAACAATATCTTTATTAAATTAATATTTATACAAACACTGGATACACTTCTGTTACAACAGCTTCATATCCAAATAGAGAGAGGAAAGCTTACTTGACAATAAGCTTTGCTCTCTGCAAAATACATATTAATTCATCATTTAGAAGTTAGCCTGAAATATATACCTGAATAATTAAAGAACCACAACTTGGACTCCTCTTCTTTGGACTTGCAACAGAGAAACAGTAAAGCAATTTTGTTCCCTTTTATTTGCAAAGGGAAGCGGTAAGGATTTTATTTGATTTTAAATGGTGTCAAGATACTCCGCGGCAGGAATGTTAAATCATGACACCATCAATCAGCAAGCCTGGTGTGGAAATGATAATATTATGACAAAGACTTGAAGTAGCACTGTGAGCTAAGGGAGATTGCATACGATATTTTAGGAGGAAACTAATTACAAAACCATTACAAATGATGAACAGGGTCAATTATAACTGTGCCGGCTTGTTTTAGCGAATAAGATTTCCATATGCGAGTGTATGTAGCATCTCGCCTGCAAGACTAGCAATTTTCTGCTTTAGTTGGAGCAATCAAATGCCAAAACAAAGCATTTTTTCTTCTCCTTTATCAAGCTTTCATTCAACCACAGCAGAAGTCTCCCTCCTCTAGAATGAACGCCACAGTAACAGTGTTCATTCCAATAGACACATACACAGTACTAAACAAACCCACCGAGAGCAATAAAAGTGAGGGGATTCCATCAAGCACTAACATCTTTATTTTATTTTTCAGTAACACATGACTGACTTTGATTACAGCATAGTTCATACTGTGCTTCCTGCCACTGTAGCTGCTCCAGATAGCCGTTAAAGCCTCCATACATCAATTGCTGAGCTCAGGGACACATTCAGAACAACTTTCCACTTACACACAAATTTGGTAGAAATGTGCCTCTAGGCTACAGGAGCAATGTTAAAAGCTGAACGTTCAACATTGAGCAGAATCACTTGAAGAGCACCTATGATAAAAATCTTCTTTTGTAAGCTGTTTGGACAAAACTGTGTAGGTATAGTGTGTCCACCGTCATATTTGAGTTATATAAAGACAACAAGTCTCTTTTTTAAATTTCCTGACGTTAAAATAGGATCCAAATCCCTACCATTCTGAGCCGAACGTGACGTAGGAGTGCGGTTTCCCCGCCCACCGAATTGATTGACAGCCACGTATAACATGTCTCCGTAGTAACGCATATAATCATATCAACAAGACAGGATGTGCGCAAAGCAACTGGGGTTAAAAGATCTGTTCAGCGCACTGTGATCATCAATCATCATCAAATGTGATCAAGAATGAGTTTTACAAGTTTAAAGCATTTTTAAAACAGTGCATGTTTGTAATGAATTACAGCAATTTTACCATCTTTACTTCATCACCACAGCTGCATGTCAGTACAATTATAAAATAAGATGCTTCAATCTCAGATTGTGGATGTTAAATCTGGTTTATTCTGTACACTAACATAACAGATATTCATACAGTAGTGGATAGTAATGTGTATCCTGTCACATTCGCGTGCTGTGTGTCTGTGCGTGAACTTTGCAATGACATTGTGTGTGACTCATCGTTGCAACTCCACAACAAATACATCAAACAATAATCATTGGGAAAGTTCTTACTGTAGTATTTCTCACAAACGTTACCTTCATGTCTGTCACTGTGCTGTTTATCTGATGCAACCGAGGCAGAGATCGAAGCACAAACTGACAGGCACATGGGAAAGGTGGGCAGGGAGAACTAGCAAAGGCACAGGCAACAAAAACAGCTACATGGTGTCCAGAGCAGAACATTTTAATGTTCTGAAAGGTATAATAAATAATCTGATGGGTGTTTTGAACTGAAACTTAACAGACACAGTCTAGAGACACAAAAGACTAATCTTAAATCTAGAAATAGGGGTAAAATTGGTGCCCTTTAAGCATAAATGGGAGAAGGAGAAAGTATTGAACCTTCTCAAATGATCTGACCAAACACATTTCCATATTTGGTAATATTCAAATTTCAAAATGCCTACTTTTGATAAAAAACTAAGCTTGAATTAAATTTACAAAATAAGTCCTATCAAATATACCAAAAAGCATGTAATTCATAAAGTAATATCTTCAAGAATGTTGGCATGCACATAAACCATATTTGCAGAAAAGCTTGTTAAAAAATGTGATGCTACGTGCTTATAATAGGGGCTATAACTTATAAAAAAAATTGAATAATGCTATTTCTCTATGGCAATTCACTGTAATAAGCTAAAATTATATTTCATATTCATATGTGTCATTGACTGAAGTAGTTAGAGACTTCTTAATTCATAAACGATGCTCATAAATGCTTGACCCCAGGTAATTACTGCTTGCAACAGTAAACCGTAAAAAAATAAAAATAAATAATTAAAAGAAATTAAAAGATGTTAAATTTACAGTAAAAAAAAGGAAAAAAAGGCAGCTGCGGTTGCTCGAATTTTAAATATGATAGAAACATAAATTAAACTGCACAATTTTACAGTTACTCTTTTTCATTAATTTACATTAACTTAAGTAGTAACATTACACAAAGTGTTACATGATGAACCAATGCTCTTCACAAACATCAACTGAACTGTTGCACAGGGAATTCTGGAAAAGTTAATTTACATTTATTCACTGTATATTTTAAGGAAATTTAGGCCAAATCCTAATTACATTTTTTACCCTCTACCCCTTCCCGTTGGCCCTTGAAACAGAGTAAAAAAGAAGGGGTTAAGAAATTACCCCTAAGAAATTGGACAGCACTTCAACACCTGCACACATCATCATATGTCATCACGATCTCTTGCTTCATATGAGACCGACGACAGTGACTGTTGTAGTGATTCCAGTTGCGTTATTTTCTGGTTTCATCTTCAGGAAATCACTGATCATGTTATAATAACAATATATTGTGGCAATAGGCCATTCATTCATGTAAACACAAGACAACTAAATTAAACCTTTATATATCAGACACTGTAAAAGGTCATTCCCAGCCACTAGACTTTGCTGACAGGGTATTTGTGTCACTACGTGACGGATGTTAAAAGCATGTTGTGGGCTACTATACAGGAGTTGTTATTATTATGGATTATATACAGCAAAATTAAAAAGCAAAACTAGCGCTTTTGTATTGTTTTTTTAAAGCATTACTGTAAAACATGAACGTTATGAATGTATTAAAACATACACTTGTTTGCTGTAAAAAAATCATATTAATGACAACAAAAAAATAAAATAAAACGATTTTGTGCAACTCCTGACATATCCAGACATACTGCCATTGAAGCTGGTGTATTCTGGAAAATTTTCATACCCTTTGGTTTCTATTTGGGTCTGGAAAATCTCTATTTCAAGGGCTATCTAGCCCTTCTCCTTAGCCCTATGCCTTCAAGCTAAAGAGAACTGGGACTCCCCTACCCCTTCACATGAATGCGCAAAACAAGAGGTAGGAGTAAGGAGAAGGGCTAAAAGGTAGAATTGGGATTAAGCCTTATGCTGAGTTCAGACTGCATGATTTTCAAAGTAGTCATGTCACAGATGTTTTCACACTGCATGACTATCTGGGCTAGCGTTTTGTCGCTGCTTTGTTTACACTGCAAGATGAATCGACGACAGGGGGTTTCACATTGTATGACTTTAAAATAGGAAGAATCACCGACAACTTTGTCCAAACTACGTCTCACAACCAAAAACACGTAGTATATCTTTTGATATTAACTACATAAGAAGATGAGAAACATCAACATAAGAAAGATGCCTTGATGGGGTAGAAAATATGCATATTTGCTCACCTGGGTTTGAAGAGAATTAGTCATTTCTGCTCAACTTTTTTTTTTTCGACCCGGTTGTGGTTTTGCTCAGATGACACGTCAAACAGACAAGGTGCTCCTGCCAAATTTCTGCTAGTTTTTCCTCCATTTCTTGGGTCCAAATAAACTGAAAATGAGCGCTTTAAACTTCTCCCCCAACCTCCCGCTGGCCTGCAGAGGATACACTAGTGGATGCTGCTCTCTTATTGGCTGTTATTTGCGATGTTATTTTCAGTCAAAACTCATTTCACACGGCATAATTTGAATCACCGACAGCTCCAGATATTTAGCACACCAAATATCTCATGGGCATCGGTGACTCAACAGCAATTCTTTCAGATCACATCTTTGATAGTTCACACTGTGTGATTGTCACTCACGTGCACGACCACCGATTTGCCTGTGATTTCAGGCATTTGTCGGCAATTTCTCTAAACCTGTCAGCGAGTCAAAACCGGGGTTAAAATCATGCAGTCTGAACTCGGCATAGTGTTACCCTTACATATTTTTACTATAGCGTTTACAGTTTTTTGCTGTTGAAATCACAGATTTTTTTGTGTATTTACTATTGTTATTTTATTTTTGTGCTTAATCTGACAGGGAGAGCACCATTGTAGACATACTATATATCAAATCAAATCACTTTTATTTTCACATCATCAGCAGCACGTGTGCTATGATGAGTGAAAAGCTTAGATAGGGGCAGTGGGGTCTTGCAAAAGCACAGCTGTGCAAGTGAAAAGGAAGGGAATTGATTTAGTTGCAGTTGCATATTGAATTACTGGGCAACTGGATTTATTTATTCACCAAAGCGAATCCTGGCTTGCATTTGGCAGTAAGTCAGTTTTAATTTTGGACTCTGTCTGTGACACTAAGATACGCAGTGGAGTCACAGGGCCATATGTCTCGCTGTCAGCAAACCACAAAATGTCAGCTCTCCTTCATCTCTCATATCTTCGCCAAAACCTTTACATCTTTCCTTCTTTCTGTCAACATGCCCTCTGGATCTTTTATTGCTTCCTTTCTCTAATATCTTTCTTTCTGAAGCTTGTCTCGTCTTAATTTTATCACACAGTGTACATTCAGCAGTGTCTTCAGGTACACTCCTTTTTTGCCTTTGCCTTAACCTTTTTTTGTGTGGTATAGATTAAACATGGTGCTGGAAACATTCCGGTCTCACTTTATTTTTTTACTTTATTCTGGTATTACTTTATTTATCAACTACATGCCAAATAATTCTCATTATTCAGAGTATTTGTAGACTATTCGCTTAATATCTGCTGGTATTGCTTCTCCAACAGACATTTAACTGACTATAAGAAACTTTGCCACATATTACACTCTCAGAAATAAAGGTAAGCGAGCTGTCACTGGGGTGGTACTTTTTCAAAACGTACAAATTTGTACCTAAAAGCTCCAGCTATTCCAAACTGTTCCAAACTATTCCAGCATATATGATTTACGCAGCAGATGCCCTTCTAACCACAACCCAGTACTGGGAAACACCCACACACACTCAATCACCCCAATTTAGCTTATTCAATTCACTTATAGCCAGGGCCAGACGGAATCTGCAGACGTTTTTTGCTATTTCTACTGAGAATTTTGGTCAAAATCTACGGATTTCTGTGGAATTATTTTAGGAGTATCATAACTAAAACCTTAAAATGTGAAATAAAAAATAATATCTTTTAAACTTTTATTTAATGTTTAAAATGCAAATCCAATTAGATTAACTGTAAGTAAACAAATAGAATTAATGATGGGCTAAAAATCAAAAAATTTAGTTTATTTTCAAATTGAGATTGAAACAATCTGAATAAATAAACTTTAAATAGATGTATGGTTTGTTAGGATATGATATTTGGCCAAGAAATATATATTTGAATATCTAGAATCTGAGAGTTCAAAAACAATGATATTGAGAAAACAGCCTTTGTAGTTTTCCAAATTAAGCTCTCAATGCATATTACCATATCAATATGCATATCAAAAATTAGGTTTTGATATATAAACAGTAGGAGATTTACTAAAATGTTAAATGAATTGATCTTCTTAATACTTTATTGATTTTTGGTTAAAGCAATGTTAATTTTAATTGCAAAAAACATTTTTGCCCTTGCTATTTTGACAACAGAGAACATTTCAGGCCGTTTTTCTCTTTGTTTTCACCTGTTACCTGATATCACTGTTGTACATCAAATCATACACAACAGATATTAATCAGGTTGATATTATATAGATCTTAGTAACTAATGTATCAAATATGATACAAGCTTTTTGTAGGGTTATTTCAATTAAGAGGATTAACAATTTGATGAAAATAAGAAATATTTTAAGCTGAATAAATCACAAAACAATTTGGTAGGGAAGCTATTCCTAAAATACATGAAAATTTAATAAAAATAATTTTTTAGCAAAGTAACCATTGAATAAAGCATGACAGATTAATACTGTAAACCTAATAGTGTTGAAAGTATTGACAAAGATGTATAAAATCAGTGTACTGACTATAATCTGTTTCTTAACGTATAACAGCGAGTGCCATATTCCTCCTAACTCTTTGCATGTCCACTGGGAAATCAACAGCTAATCGTCAAACAAATGGAAACACGGCCTTCAAGTCAAGCGATTCAGAAACTGGCTGGAATAAATGACAAAGAAAAACTCACTCCAGTCTGTGCCATGAGCAGTGAAACAAACCATTTGCACAGCAAGATCAAATATAGTCATTATAGTCAGGCAGAATTGTCAGCAAATAGACTCAAGTTCCCTTTCATTATGAACCGGACAATGCTTTAGTCTATAATTAAATCTGGACCCTAGTTCATTGTTCACGTCTTCTCCAATTCAAGCTTCAGGTTTCTGGGACGTATGGAAAAGAAGCCACTGGAGTGTGATTGTTTATTTTATTATGTACATGGTATTGGGGCCTCAGGGTGGTGAAGTGGGTAGCACGATCGCCTCACAGCAAGAAGGCGCTGGTTCGTGCCTAGGCAGGGTCAGTTGGCATTTCTGTGTGGAGTTTGCATGCTCTCCCCGGGTTTGCGTGTGTTTCCTCCAGGTTCTCCGGTTTCCCCCACAAGTTCAAAGACATGTGGTATAGGTGAATTGGGTAAAAATTGTCCGTAGTGTACTGTATGTTTGTGAATGAGTGTGTATGGATGTTTCTCAGTGATGGGTTGCAGCTGGAACGAAATTTGCTGCGTAAAACATTTGCTGGATAAGTTGGTGGTTCATTCCACTGTGGCAATCCCAGATTAATAAAGGGACTTAGCTGAAAAGAAAAGTAATGTGGTATTGTATTGATGTTTTTGATTACATGGATTTTTTTGGTATTTATCTGCCCAGGGACAGCAGATGAAATTTAGCTCTGACGCTATTTCTGGACCCTGTGTTAA
>CAIGQZ010032553.1:6312674-6328964 GCA_903798205.1 Danio tinwini | reverse complement strand
ATAAAATAAAATAAAATAAAATAAAATAAAATAAAATAAAATAAAATTAAATTAAATTAAATTAAATTAAATTAAATTAAATTAAATAAAGTATATTGCTTTGTTGGTCCTTAATCACTTGATACCTCATTAAGGCAAGACATTGCAGGTGAATAGGGTATAAAATGAACTTATAATTATCAACATTCTTCCCCAGTTAATTGATTACTCTAACGATGTGTCCTAACCACAATTTCCATTTTAAAAGTAGTTTTCTATTTTGGTGATGTCACGCTTAAATAACAGCATAATCTACTATTGGCTCGTTTCCACTGAGTGGTACAGTACGGTACGGTTCGGGTCGGTACGGGTCACCTTTATCAGGCTTGCGTTTCCATTACAAAGGGTACCCTTTTGGTGGGCGTGGTGTACTACAGAGAGTTTCAGTCGACGTCATTCTCGCTCGAATAAATGTCTACAGTAAAGCTGTACAGGTCGTTCACATTATATGAGAAGCTCTTCTAACAAAACAGATGCTTTAAACATATTAATGCTTGTTTATAAATGTTTATTACTAACATTTCTATGAACATGATTTGATTATAACTTCAGATCAATGACAGTGTTACAGCCTACTGTAACGTCTGCAATTATATAAAATAAATAAATAAATGCAACATATATGAACACATACAGACCCTTACAGTGTCCGATATGTTACCAATTACAGATAAACGACACACAGCATACATTAAGTCCTTATTTGAGTTCAAAAACAACACGTAACATATACAGTAGCCCACAGTCAGAGCTAACCTCTCATCTGTGTCTGTAATCTTCACCAGCACATGTAGCCTCTGTTAGAGAGTAATTCCATCATTCCGAGTTCATAATAGTCCAAAAGGCGATGATAAACATGGCAGTTTGTTCATGATTCAGGTTGCTGAAACTATTTGCTCCTGACGGGAATCCTTGTAATCCTGTCGGGCTTCTCCTTTTTTTCTATGCTTCACTCTCGCGTTTCTCCTTTTCTTTCTGAATGGATCAGATGTCGAAGACGCTTCATTAATCACACACACACGTTATTATTATAAGCTCAAGAAGTTCGTTATATCAAATCTAGACGCGAACGCGGGCTCCCTGGAGAAATCGAAAAACCGCTCGCACTTTTAGACGGCCTCATAAAACAACAACAGGACACGGCAGATTCTTGGCTTTGTGGTTGTTCAAGACAACGACAAGGTTTGTTTTGAGCCCGGGTCATCCATGTATCGTTATTATATGCATATAGTTGTCTCGGCTGTGCATTTAAAAACATGGCGGCTCCATTGTTTTGATTCTGGCTAGCTCCACGAGATCGTGACGTATCTCTGTAAACCAATCAGCGTTCAGCTGCGCGTGTAGCTCCACCTTTGGGTACCCTTTCTCGTCTTTGGTACCCTTTCGAAAGGGTGCCGAAAAAGTGGTACGGTACGGATCGGTTCGGTACACTTTTGACAGTGGAAACGGCCATAAAAGCATACGACCCGTACCGTACCACTCAGTGGAAACGGGCCTTAAGACAACGATGACCTCAGATGTTGATTATGTGCTTTATTTGTTTAAATATTCAAATTAATTAAATATGTACACATCTGCATACATGTCTAACACAATCTAAATATTAAATTAAGTCCTTTATATTTGTACATATAAAACATTTTTGCCTTCCTCGCTATAACATGGTTTACCTTTGCGGTCTCGCAGTTTTGTGGATTTTTTTAGTGCAATTTGACATGCTTTTTTTTGTGTGTGTGTTCTGCGTCCTGATTGGCTGTAGACCAGGGGTCACCAATCTCGGTCCTGGAGGGCCGGTGTCCCTGCAGGGTTTAGCTCTAACTTGCCTCAGCACACCTGCCTGGATGTTACTAGGTATACCTTACTAGCATACATAGTAAGACCTTGATTAGCTTGTTCAGGTGTGTTTGATTAGGGTTGGAGCTTAAATCTGCAGGACACCGGCCCTCCAGGAACAAGTTTGGTGACCCCTGCTGTAGACCATTGTCAATCAATCTCCTCTATGTCTCCTGTACAGTACAGAATGTGCTCAGCTTGCCTAATTAACATGAATCTTTAATCACTAGCAGTGTGAGTGCCAACAAGGATGCAAAAAGGGTTGTATCTGTTCGCAGCAAGGCCATCATTAAGGAGTTTGCATACTGGATGTGCCACGCCTCAATGCACCACGCCATGCATTTTAGAATAGTAAACATAAGTTTGTATCTGGGTACGCACTCCAGCGCCGCAAGATGACACCTGTCTGCAGTGCCCAGCTCTGACTCAAGCTGGATTTATACTTTCGCCTGGCACTGCTTCATGGACCTCCGCTGACTGCGTGCGCACTTCACAAAACGGACAAGGCCATTATACTTGATGCGCTCGCCATTGTGAAATTCTTTAAAATGACATGGGGCGGGAAAAAAGAAAATGACCATAAGACAGATGGATAAACAGAGAAGTAGAAAGTTTCTGGAACTACGTCATTTCATTAATATCATTCAATATTTTTCAACTAATTATTTTTTATTATTATTTTTATAAATTATATTAAAGATTATAAGGATTTTTATAACCATTTAAGATTTTTTTAATCAAACTTTGATGCTTTTGTTCATATCTCGAACTGTTTTACCTATTAAAGTTTATTAAAATAATAACGACAACAGAATATGGGTTTCTCTACAAATATAGTTTTTATTATGGCAAGAATAATAGCAGGATCATAAAGATGCCTGTACAGTCGTACCTGTTTCAGACAAAATCTCTTAAAAGTGTTTCATATTCAACTCAAATCAAATGTGGCGCCACACAAACTGTTTGCTCGAGTCTCAAAAAACTCACGCAGCCGAAATCATGTCATGCGCACCCAAAGCGAACCTCAGCAAACACATTGATGATGTCACATTCGATGCGTGCACTCATGCAAACTAGCGGACGCGTCGAGTATAAACCAGGCTTCAGGACAATGTTCATATTTCTGCAATGCAGCAAAGCGCCATCTAAATAATTAAATTTTTAATTACATGGAAATGTGTGCGCCCAGTCTGTGTTACTTCCAACTGACATGTGCGCGGCCAACATCATGCTAAAAAGCTTTATGAAACTTTTGCTGAAAGCGATGAATGTTTGCTCCTGACAACAGTTTTTCATTTTTCATTCACTCTATAATAGTGGACATATTTTTATATGAAAGTTTGAACTTTAAGAGTGTTTAAACAGAGAAAAGGGTGAAAATGTTATTGTCTTTCTGAGAAAAGTGTATAAAGTGTGCAGTGCGGGTTTTACAGCCCTAAAACATCTATAATAATTGTAAAAAAACCCACAGCTGCTTACTTCGCGGATTTCGCTTATTGCAGCTTATTTTTAGAACATTACTCCCACGAATATTAAGGGACCACTGTACTATCTTACCTTAATTAAAAAAATAATAAAAAAATGAATATATATATATATATTTTTTATTTTATCAAATTTTCAAAATAGAGAAAATGATAACTTTTAAATGTATGCATAAGTCTTTAAAGTGAATGTTTAATGCTTAAAAAACTCCATAGAAAAATACTTAGACAATGGTCAACAGATGACCATGATTTTCACGTTGATGTCACTCGGGTATCTGCAAGGGGTAATATTGAACATCTATAAACTTATTTTCTACTGACAAAAAAACTTTGTTAAGGACTCTTCACATTGATTAATTACCCAAGGTTCCATCATGTTTCTTTGAATTACTACAGATGTTCAAAGTTTTGGTATTCTTTTTTAATCATCCTGTTTAATATAAAGTTATTTTACAATTATAATTATTTATACTGTATATTTTGTCAAATACAAATCTTGATGTATCCAGTTAATTGATTCCCCCATTGTCAATGGTAATACAGCATATAGAGTTTATCCTCTAATTTTGTTTTCCTCAAGAAAAGAGGCCAGGAGGTTATGGACTTCAAACTGGGGTGATGCAAATACTTATAAATAGATTTAAAGCTTTGGCAACACTAAACAAGGTCTCAGAAACAGCTCTTTCAAAATTTTCCAAGCCACTTAAATGTTCAGAAAGTGATCCAATGGGCTCATTCTTTCACTGTCCTCATGCATTCAGAAAGCCTTCTCATCTACATCTCTGCAAATAAGATCAATGGAAATCCAAGAGCACCAGAGCTCTCTGGAGAAATAAACACAAACACTGCATTGTCAGCTAAATTATAAAGAAGCAAAATGGCTGTTTGGTGGTTAAATACAATAAATCCCCTGTAAGCAAGCAGAATGTTAAAGAAGAGATTCAAGTCTTACTAACAATATGGAAAACTACTTGTATATGCAGTAGAAGTTATGATGTTGTGAAAGTATATCACAAATACACAAAAAATTAAGAATTGATTATTGTAATCAGGTATGATGCCATAATTAAATACTAAACATTCATGCAACCCATAATTGTAATTGAATAGTTTATGTATAGTATACATTTTGCAAAACATTATCAAATGTTACATGTACTTATTAATAAAGGTAAATGCATATTAACATACAATATACCTGATATAAACACTGTTAAAATAAAATAAAATTAAATTAAATAAAATTAAATAAGTTTTGCTCACCGCCCAGGTTTTGCTGAGTCTGAAGATGGGTGCACTTTGAAGAGCTGAGACCACTGACACCAAGGAGTGCAGGTTATTCAGCTCCAGCAGTTTCTATAAGGACAAAGAAAACACACTTTATAAGTAGGCCCACACGGAATCTGTGCGCGCTGAAATACACCGATTTACGCAGATTTTTATCCTATCATTGGGTTTATGTATTTACTTTACTACATATTTATTCAGTTATTTTATGCATTTTAATTAATTTCACTAATATTATTATTATATAATAATAGTAATATTAAAATGTTCATATGATTTATGTACAATACAGTTTGTAAAGTAATATTTTCTGTATTTTAGAAGATATGCTATAAAAGACTCTTGCTTTGTTTACCAAATAAGTGGATCTAATTGGATTTACATTGTAAACATAAACAAAAGTTTAAATTTTTTTTTTCATATATTAAGTTTTTATGATACTCCTAAAATCATTCCACATAAATCTGCAGATTTTTTACAAAATTCTCAGCAGAAATAGCAAAAAATGTACGCAGATTCTGTCTGGCCCTACTTATAAGTAAGGGATAATCAACCAATTGCCATGCTTTAAGGGATTTTAAATACACAAAGTGGAGCCGAACAAACAAACAAATAAATAATTTCCATGTAATAGTTTGCAGTCAATAAACACAGTATTTGACCTCTGTGAAGCACTATGTATAAACCACCTTTATGGATAGCAGGAAAAAAAGCAGAGCTGCTTTGGTTTTTAGTTACTGCCTGATCTGTTTTTCCATTAGCATAAACGGTAGCATTGCTCTTTCAAGCTCACTATGGCAATATGTCTGCTGGAAGCAGGGTATGCAGTTTTTTCAGGTTTGGCAGGTGTTGTGGGTCAGTGTTCAACCATACAGAGTCGTTCAGCGGGTTTTCCTGTGTCGTGGTACATTGAGTTTAAGGAGAGTATGTAGGTTGATTGAAATCGCAGCAGTCTGTGCGCTTATGTGTGTGTAGGTTGAGGGGTGGGGGGTGGGGGGTTGAGACTGTTGGCACCAACTTCAAGATAAGAGTTTAAATAAAACAAAATGGTTGTTGAATAGCAGTTGAATTTTGATTTCTAATGATATTAGATTTTCTTCATTTTAAGAAGTCAAAACAAAAATACAGCACATTTCCTATCACGGTCACTGTAAATGAAATAAAAAACAAGACATTTTTAAATTATCTTTAATTACATTTTACACTTCATTCACTTTATATATATATATATATATATATATATATGCAACACTTTTTTTCTGGTTTTTGAATTTGATTGGCTGATAGCCTGGTGATACAGAACTTTACCCTTGTGTATTACTCCGCCCACATACAGCGACAAGCAGAGGACATTACAGTTTGACAAATATTGCTGCTGTTGGACAACATAATGTACTTTTAAAGCTTTTTAGTCGAGAATGTAGTTGTCTAGATTGTAACTATGCAGTTTATTTATAAGGATAGTGCCTATTTTTAAATATTTATGATTTTGGAGCATCAGATTCAGTGCATCAGCCACCATCACCCTGTCTGAGCAGACCTAAGAAAGTGACAGTTGACATTCTGCCACAAGATGGCGACAGAGACGGCATACTAAGTCCTTAGGGGCAAAACACCTGCATTTTCTCAGCACAAGTTTCAAACGACAGCTTATCAAATCATTATGAATAAGGTAAGTGACATTTTAAGTTGACCTCTCTCTTTTGTATTTTGTATTGCTGTATTTCTACAGAAACTGCTAGTGTTTGCTTTGGTTTTGCTTTTTCAGGGTTAATTATTGTGATATTCTGATTGCTACATTCATATATTAGCTATAAAGTGATGTTGGTGAATTAGCAACGGATTCTGCTGTTCTGACGTCAGCTGCAGATGTGAAAGAATGGTGGAAGAAAGTAGTTCCTCATACAAAAGGACTTTTAGACTCTCCGTGTTTGATTTTCTTTTTCATATATGTGATTATGCCGTCAAACTTTTGTATAAATGCAATATCACACTCGTAGCAGTGCAATATGTCTGTATATCGGCACTGGTGGGAGGCACTAAGACACTCAGCCTGTGGCCTCGAGCCAACGCACGCCTCTCACCAGTGCCGATATACAGCCATATCACACTGCTACTAGTGCGATATTGATATTGAGTTTTACCTTGATTTTACACTGCTTTTATCTCTCTTGTGAAAATGTGCTTCAGTGACTCAAAACCAAGAGCTTTGCATCACAAATACAACATCTTACAAAGTGAACTATCGAGCAAACTGACCACACCAGAACAATTTTTATATGTAGATAGAAAGTTGAGGCAAATGTATTAGATTTCAAATTATGTAAACTGCAAAAAATAATACTTCATTTGCAAATAAAATATCCCTGTAATATCATACTGCCATGAGACAGAAAAAGCAAACAAACCGTGAAGTGATATGAGAGTGGTTACTGAGAATAGCAATTATTCATTTGTTCAGTGTGAAATTGGCTATGAATCTCAGATGAGATAATATGTTTAAAGTGTTTCATTTTAGAGTAATTATTATGACATACAGAAATGGAATAGGCACAAATAATTTACATTTAAATCATTTAAACATTCAAATAAGCTATACTTGAAGTGGATTAATTATAAATCATATAATACATAGATATTAATAATAATAAGTCATATATTGAAAGTTATTAAAACTGAGCTTTATGCTTGGTTCAGACTATACAATTATTAGTAGAATTTTGTCACAATCTTTTTGATGCATACTGGGTCGTTGTTATTTGTACATTATAATAAGAGTCTGGACAAAATGACTGTAAAGCAGGAGCGCTCAACCCTGTTCCTGGAGATCTACCTTCCTACAGAGTTCAGCTCCAACCCTGATCAAACACACCTGAACCAATTAATTAGGATCTGAACAGCACCTGATAATTACAGGCAGGTGTGTTTGATACGGGTTGCAACTCAAATCTACAGGAAGGTAGATCTCCAAGAACAGGGTTGAGTACCCCTGCTGTAAAGTAACAAATTACAAATACTCAAATAACTGTGAGTAGTTTTGCTAATGTACTTAAAATTGTGCTTTACTGTGTTGTTTAAGTACAAGTTACTTTTCCTTGAGTATATTAGATATGTATCAGTATTTTTACTGCATAAATTTCCTTCAACCTTCAGTTACTCCTTTATATGTTTATTTGTTCTTGTATACAATGATTGATTGAGTAGAATAATCAGAACCGTGATTTCCAGCCAATCAAATAGCAAACTGAAAAATGGCATTAGACAGATCAACCTCAAGAAATGGATGCTTAATAAATGCAGCAAGCATGTACAGTGTTGAAGCATTAAAAGTGTTTAAGATGATGCAAATCGTTACACAGAACAACCGAGAGACTGTTTAGACTGCATGTCAATGATGAGAAGATGAAGGATGCCCACTATATGATGACTGAAATCACTAAACTTTAAACAATAACTAAAAAAACTACACAATCTTACGTTTTCAAACACATGCACAAATTGCATATACAGTGCTCAGCATATTTAAAAATTAATATTTGTATCAATTTCACAGTGAACACAGGCAATGTATTTTGGTGCATTTAAACAAAACAGATTTATTAAACAGATATAATTATAAAAATTAGATTTTAGTCACCAAACATATTTAGAAATTAAAAGTTAATACAATTAAATTCAAGCAAAATTTGCAAAAAAAAAAAAAAAAATTACAAACTACAAAATTTCAATTAAATTTTACCATTTTTTGTTTCTATTTATTTTTCCTTTTTATTTGTATTTAATATTTTCTATAACATATAAATATGGGTGTACTAGTTTTTGGACCGTTATTGTAAGTTATTTTGTTAGATAAGCTCCAGATTACTGCCTAATCTAATGTACTGTACATGCACAGATATAATATTATATAGCTTCCTATTAAAAATATGAATTTAAAAGATAGATTAGTGAGGGGTGTACTCATATATGCTGAGCACTGTATTCTGTCAGTGCTGCACGAGTTTGGTTTGTAGCACCAACTGCTGGACACTTTAGTCAGAGTTCAAAGTGCATAACATGAATGCTAATATCAACACAGCTAGATGATGTTTGCTCCTCAGGTTACACAGTTTCACTCTATTTAAATACAGGAATCTGTTTTATAGTCTGCTTAGAGGTGGATGTGTTGACGTAATGTATTCTCACATTAAATTAATCTCATATGTTTTAATTATAGTCCATGGACATACTCTAACTTACACCTAGAAACACTCCTAAAAGGAAATTGCACTGACGTAATTAAGATGCACTAATTTTCACAGTGTAATACTAACTAGTTACTAAGTAGTCACTAAATACTTTTAGAATGGCCACTTTTTACTTATAACTATAATGCTTTCACCCTACTTGTACTATATTTTTTGACAACTAATTGTACTTTTATTTGAGTACGATATTTCAGTACTCTTTACACCACTGGTTGAGATGCAAGACATGATTGTTTTATTTAGTCAAGCACAATATTGGATCTTTGCAGATTTCCGATATGCCAATATTTTTCAACTCATGTTGGTCAATAAGTAGGTGAAATCAGACAATGAGGGAAGGGTTTGTAGAGTTATAGCAACAACTCTCCTGATTTTATTGTATTTCCTGTTTATGTTCTTGTTTTGGTAGTCTGTCTCGATCACACACACGATAAAAGACGGCAAGAGATTATTGGCAGAGAAGTAATGTGTGGCCTTACTTGACATGACAAAAATATAGGAGTAAAAATGTATTGCATAGTATGAAACGGTGGCTATAGCAACTGATCATTTAACTCTTCTCATCCTCCATTTACAGCATAAACACTCACTCAAGTGCAATCTCTCTACTCCTTCACATTGACCTCAAACTAATGGGTTTAATCCATTAAGATCCAGAAAATGTCATTATAATTGCCCAGCAAAAAAAATAATAATAATACTGTTTAATGCCTTGCTCAAGTTTCTAATAACACAAGTTTTAATAATACCAGTGCCAAAGACAATTATCAGAATATCAAATGATATCTAGATGTAGATGAAAATATTAATATAAATTTGACTGAACGTATGAGAGAATACAGTACTCAGCATAACTGAGTACTCCATTTTAAAAATTAATATTTTCATCCATTTCTCAGTGAATATAGACAATGTATTTTGGTGCATTTAAACAAAACAAATTTATTAAACAGATATATTTATTAAAATAATATTTTTGTCAACAAACATATTTAGAATGTGAGGATAATGCAATTAAATTCAAGCAAATTATTGCAAAAAAAACAAACAAAAAAATTAATTAAAACCTACAAAATACAAAGTTTTTTTTTTTTCATCTTTTGATTCTCTTGATTTTTCCTCTTTTTAAAATTTGTATTTCATATTTTTCTATAACATATAAATTTGGGTGTACTAGTTTTTGGATTGTTATTGTAAGTTATTTTGTTAGATAAGCTCCAGATTTGGCTTCAGTACTGACTAATCTTATGTATATGTGCAAATGAAATATTTATCTTACTTTCTAATAAAAATATGAATTTAAAAGAGAGATTTGTGAGGGGTGTACTCATATTGTCAAGTTTTTTGCATTCCATAGCAAACAGTATATGTGTAACATTAGTTTTTTTTTTTAGTTGACATAAATGTCAGATAGAACCTTATAATTCTAAGGTGATGATATATGCTGAGCACTGTAGTTGTAGTCAGTTATATTTCCACTGCCGTGACAACACACATCAAAGGAGACTAATGATAAGTACAGTAAACAAGCTGTACTGACTAGAAGAGCAGTGAAAACAAAAAATGTCTCACCTTGGCAATTTTTATGAAGTGTCCCAATATCTCAGCTCGTATTTTTAGGGTCTGAGCTGTCAATATCTCCCTCACTGCCCAGAAACTGACCTATGAGTAGAAAAGGTCAAATGTAAACTGAGATCCACAATCCACCAGTAGCATTTCATATTTGCAGCACACAGTACATCTCAGATTTATTACAGTATATTCAAACTTTTACACACTTGTAAAAAATTACAGATTAATTGGGGGAAGGGAAATCAGAAAACCTTAAATCATTATGAAATTACTGTAAAGACACAATTTTATAAGCTTCAAAAACCAAAAACTCTTTGAAATAAAATAACGCATCAAAACAGATTCTTTTTTTTCTTTTTCCTTTTTGTATTCTGGAAATAACATGAATTTCCTTTTGTTGATGATGACATTAAAAAGAATCAAATGGCAAATGTAATCGCAAAGCTCAAATGGCTGCTTATATTAATGTTCCAAGACATTTAAGCCTTGCCAAAATGAAATGCCATGTAAATAAAAATGATATTCATTTCCACAAACCTTACTGACCTTCAGAATGATGTATTTATAGACATATTTTCCAGCGGGGATAAAGAAAGTGTTGTGAATTAACAGTAAGTGTGTGTGTGAATCAGTGCATTTATCAGAGCATTACACTGTGTGTGTGTGCGTGTGTGTGGCATTCAGAGAGGAGAGGACACAGCCACTCCAGCCATTGCCTCTAAATACTAACCTAAACAATACAATGTTTGTTTGTTTGTTCGTTTATTTGTTTTTTTTTATAAAATTCTAATCTTTGCAATGTTATCAAACACACATATAACATATCTAATATATCATAATTACAAATATTAAAAAACACAGCATCACAAGAGAGTACACTTCAATAAATGATAAGAAAAAACAAAACAAAAAACAAAACAAGCTTACTGGGAAAACATTTTTGCAATACATAAAATTAGGGATGCTTCGATCAATCGGGAGCTATCGAACCCTGTTTATATATTTTATTGGTGCGACTCATGCAAAAAAGCATAAAGCTTGTAATAAATAATCTGAAAGTGTAGTGCAGTATGATATACGTACCTGGTTGAACCTCCTTGTGAAGGCCACAACATTGGGTGAAAGGCTGTGCTTCTCCTTCTTGTTCCATCCACAGCTCGCCAACTCCTAAACAACCAAACAGTCAGTTTAACTTTTTAAACTATGTCTTTAAACTGCTCTTTTTGAAGTTTCAAGTGACATTAATCTTGCCATTTTTACTGTTTAAAACTCTGAGGTACTGAAATAATCTGTAACAAGGCTACATTTAAATGAAAAGAACAAAAAAATTACTATATCTTTTTATTTGTACTATTATTACAATCAAAATGTACCCATTTCAATGTTAATACATTTTAAAATGTGAATCATTCATGTGATGACAACAGTGCATTTTCAGCATTATTACTAAAGTCTTCACTATCACATCCTTCAGAAGTCATTCTAATTGAAACAAACGTGTTTATTGTTGGCCTTGGTAAATTACAACTATACCAGCCTTTCAATAACTTGCAGGATTTAGAAATGATTTCTTAATGAATTATAGGAATATGAATAGAATAGATAGAATATTATAGGAATAGAGAACAATGCATGCACAGAACAAAGAACACATCTGCTGTCTTCATCTCCCTGACAGAACAGCTCTATATGTGTCTTTAAATGGTTCTAAGGCTCCTCAGATTCACAGAACTAAGAGACTACTAACACTTTTATAGTTTTGTGCAGACTAAGAGCAGATGGAAACATTCGGAGGCATTTCAGTTTCCACATGGACTGAATAGAGTGGAGTTTCCATCAGAATAAGCAGCTCAGTCTGGGTGCAGTACCTTACCAAAATATTTTAGGTCTGTTTGCAAAGTCATCACTTTAAGCCACACTTTTTGTTGGAACTGAACAGTCAGGGACTCAAGGACACAGACATAGTGCAAAAGCTATTGTTTGGTTACTTATTACAAAAGTACTGTAAATATGACTTAATTATTATTTTTTCTTATGATGTATAAAAACTTCCAGTTTTAGTTTCAGTGTTAACTGGCACCTAAATCAGTACTCAACCCTAAGTGTGAGTGTAATACAATGATCAGGGTACTTAAAAAAACAAAAACAATTCAGTCATAATTTGGAAACAGATCCAGAGTAGAAAATACAGCCAAGAACAGCTTAAGATTTAATCAACTATGTCTTATTTGACTCTTGTATGGCTGGTCTGCCTGTCTGGTTTTGACTTTGAAAGATCCAGCAAGTTTTATAGTCATTTTTATCTTAAAAGATCAAGGAAAAACTTGATTCCACATGATAGAACCGCTTTAAAGCCTTTATACTTCACACATTATCTCTCATTCTGACTATATCATTTCTACATAATGTCAGCAATCGAATACAACAGCACAGACAACTACTTCATGCAAAGAGAGACTGTCTGCTCACATTACTCACACAATACTAACAATTTAGTGGTCGTTATAGAACAAACATACATCTGAAAGCTATTAATCCAGTTGCCCATGTCAACTTCACGAATATCTCTTCTTAGAATCCGCAATAATCCCTGAAGCATGCAGATGAAATATTGATGAATGAACGTGTGTGCATGTGGTCAAACGCAAAAATGTACTTATACTAAAGTTTCCACAGGCCAATGAAACCTAGAGCTCAACAATAACAAGACCACTCTCGATGTCAAATATGTCAAGGTTGGAAAGACTGAGTGTAACGTACAAGTCCTGAATTAGTGGCTGAGAAGGTCAAACTCAGCATTTTTAAAATTAGCTCTTTTCCAGTGGGAACTCCTTCTGTAGACAAATTAAATCAATGTGCTTCACACTCCAGACTTCTATTTCGATAGATGTTTTGTTAAATTTCATAAAATCAATTAACTGAACAATTTATGAGTGCAGCTGTCACGATGCAAACATGTCTAAAGGAATGAGGGGAAGATTCATTTTGACATAAAACAAGTTCATACTCCACAAATCACATAATTTCCCTGAACACCAATTAAACCACTTTAAGTCAAAAACTGACATTCTGTAGCAATAAAACCACTGGCAACCTGTTGAGTATGAGCAGATAAACATGACAGCGCTGTCAGCTGTAGAGAAAACTCATTTTCACCCATGACCGAAGAGACTCCAGGGGGAGGAAGAGGTATTTTGCTTCTTTGCTGTTTCCTAAACCCAATCCATGTTTTAGAATGATAAATAGGGACAAGAGAGCCAAAATACTAACTGTGCAGTTCCTCATTTAGGTGGGTTTTAGATGATAAAATAATAGTAAATTAAATAATAAAAAAAAAATTAATATTATATATTAGATAATTTGCCTCTTTTTCCTTGGTGTGATACTCAAGAAGCATGGTGGAGACATAAATAAATAATCTTAGTTCATTTTCTAAATTCTGAATCAAATCTTTAGCTTGTTGTCAAAATTAATAATAACTAGGGGTGCAACTAACAATTATTTTAATAATCGATTAATCTGTCAATATTTTTTTTTTATTAATTGATGTATCGGATTAAAAAAACAAAAACAAAAAACAAAAAAGCCAACCTTTCCAACCCTTTATTCAAAAAAGCTCATCCCTAAGCTGTTATAATAATAATAAAATTAAAAACAAAGTTGTTTTGTCCTGTTTTTAATCCAAATATAATTATTTTTAATCAAGATACATACTAGACACATGAAATAGCATTAGAAATTATGTCTTGTTTTCTGAAAAAATAAAATAAAATAAGTGATTGTTTGCTTAAAACAAGCAACAATAATTGCCAATTAGGTAAGAAAAATAATCTTAATGAGATATAATCTCAAACAGAAGGTTTAAGCATCACTTAATTTCCTCATGCCATTTTTTTTGTCTAGTAATCTTAATTTAAGATTTTTAATTCAAAATATTCACAAGCTTGCTCATCATGTCATCAACTACCTGATATTCCAATTCACATAATTGTGTGAGTGCATTTTGTTTTTAAAGGCGGTATAAATGATTCTCATCCTGATCTATTATGTGAGATGGGCGACGGCAAGTTTACTTGTGGCCCCTTGTTTGCCTCATTCATAAAAGCGGAAAACGCAGGATACAGCACGTAAATTCATCAGTTTCTTCCAAAAAACATGCAAGTAAGTGGCTGGTGAACTTAGAGAAGAATAGATTTAACTTTATAGTGACTTTTACTAGGTGTATCTGATATGAATAAAACACATCGGCAAATTATATTTGAATGGACTGTTAGACTTCCATAGACTTTCTTGTGTGTTTAACAAACTCTAAATGTATTGTTTTACTAGTATACGTGTGTGTATTTACATGTCTAAAACATAAACTAAGCATTAGGTGGTTAAAACACTGCATAATTGTGATAATATGACAAGTCTTTCTCTGGCTCAGCGCCAAATCTCAGTTTGAAATTTTCAGTCGCCGCTAAGGGTAAACGAGCTGACGCGAACTTGTCATGCTTGTTAAGCTAGATAAAGAGTAAACACCAGCGCTAGGGACTTAACGTTCCTCCCTTCAAAACGAAACCAAAGTAAGATTCTGTAGTGATTTACCCTGCTGATGAACTCCCTTCCTCCTCATCCCTGTCTATGAGGCGCCGAACTCTGCATCAGTGCGCAAGAGAGACCGCGTTCACTCCGCTCCGCTCTCGACTAAAGTGTTTTTTTTTATTATCAAACATCCCCACGTCGAGTGATACAACAAATCTATAATGAAATTCATTGCCAACTCTTTTGTAATCAATTGTTATCGATTTAATCGATTCGTTGTTGCAGCCCTAATAATAATAAAAAACTAATTTAAAGAAATCTCTAAAACATTTACGTACATTCCTGCTGGCAAAGCTTACTTATGTCTCCAGTGTAACATGATCCATCAGAAATCAATTTAATATTCTGATTTGGTGCTCAACAAATATTTCTTCTTATCAATCATGTTAAAAACAGTTGTGCTGATCCATGATAATAGGAATGGCCTGTCTGCAGTCCTGACCTATCTCCAATAGAGAGTGTGTGACACGTTTAAGCACAAAATGCAACAATGAAGACCTTGTACTGATGCCCACCTTAAGACTTGTTTGCAGAAAGAATGGGACAAAATTACACCTGAAACACTTTATCACTTGGTGCCTATATATATACACAGTATATATGTGGAATTTGTACATTCTCCCCATGTTCGCGTGGGTTTCCTACAGGTGCACTGGTTTCCCTCACAGTCAAAAGACATCCGGTTTAAGTGAATGGGGTATATGCACACAAACTTTTAATTTTCAGCCAGCCAGCCCGACAGCTTCCAGTCTTCCCATTACAAAATCCCCATGTTTAAGATCTGTTTTTTTTTTTTTTAAATGACTGATATTATCTCTTTATATGTAGATATTTGATATAAAGTGGGTCTCAGACCAGACAAGAAGAACTGCATTAAATTATAATTTCCCACACCATCTCTTTAAAATATGAACATTTATTTTACCTCTGTATTTTGAATGGATTTCTGCACTCGCCTGCTGATCCTGATGGCGCTAAGTTACATGATTTATCATCTCGTTTTATGCTTGAACAGCTAAATGAATGCTCAAGTTTATTTAACTGATTGTATTTTAATTACATTAAGATATCGATACTGTAAAGGAACCTTATCAAATTAAAAATAGTCACAGAAACCTTTCACCGGAAGTTTATCATTGGCTGAAAAACACTAGCTGTGCATATAACCCATTGAATAAACTAAATTATCCATAGTGTGTGTGTGTGTGTGTGTGTGTGTGTGTGTGTGTGTGTGTGTG
>CAIGQZ010032553.1:6296653-6312574 GCA_903798205.1 Danio tinwini | reverse complement strand
TGTGTGTGTGTGTGTGTGTGTGTGTGTGTGTGTGTGTGTGTGTGAGAATGAGTGTGTATGGGTGTTTCCCACTACTGGGCTGCGGCTGGGAATCTGCTGCATAAAACATATGCTGGAATAGTTGGTGGTTTATTCCACTCTGTCGGCCTCTGAAATAGAAACTAAGGGCATACTCACACTATGTACAGTTGCCTTGAACCGGACTGAAGCACAATCATCCCCTCTCCCGTCTCCCTAGATGGCCCGCATTCACATTGCATTCAAGCCTGAGCACGCTTACGTCATTGATGATGCGCTGTTCAGTTTAACAGAAGAGAAGCGCTCTCTCTCAGCACAGTGGAGATTCCTTTAGTTATATCGTTTTAGTCGTTTAGGGTGAAGTGACACACAGTCAAATATTTCGCTGAACAGATCAGACACTTGTGATGCTCATAGGAGGTTTGCTGAAGGTGCAGCAGTTGTGCAGTGAGGGGTTTGCGTCTGTAATAATCTACAACAGTTTACGTTCATTGAACAGTAAATGATTTAATAAATCCATATGAAACAATGCCTTAAAAGTCACGTCTCGTCTTCAGTTTCGAGCTTAGGCATGCTTTGCACTCACATTACTAGCATACCGTGCCTGAGCCCAAGTGAACCGCGCTCTGGCACACCTCTTCCATCTGGGCAGGCCCGGCCAACTGAACCGCACCTGAGCCCGATTCAGAGCACTCACACTTCTCAAACGATCCGGGAAACGGGCCTGGGCACGGTTCGCATAGCATAGTGTGAGTGCGCCCTAAGCTGAATGAAAATGAATTAATAAATTAATATTTTAAGGATTTAAAATATTATGAAAATTTAAAAGAAAAAAATATTATGTAAATTTAATGCATCTCAGGACTTTTTTTAATACTAAAGAACTATAAAAAATACTTAATTCATTAAATAAATGAACAGAAACTGACTCTAAACCTTTGTACTCTATTTTACTTAATTCTACTTAATTATATTAAATAAATGCTTGGTTACTGGCAAGGTTATTGAGAAATTGTCAAAATGCTAACTATTAATGCAGCTTTTTGCAAAAAAAAACAAAAAACAAACAATAAATAACCATAAACCTGTGGCCTTTTAAAAGTGATCCATTGCGAAATATCTGTGGCTGTCAGTGAGAAATTATTCCAACATAAAGAGACTCAAATCCACACTGACTCATTAGTGCACATGAATCCCAGAGATGATGTCATGCTAACTAAGAACCTCAAAAATGTAGGTCAATGGGCATCACTATAATGACACTCACATTGATTACAGTAATTCACACTCAAAAAGAAGATCAAACAATCCTGACTAGCTCTTGTTCCAGTAAATGCTTTTACTCATGGTTCATTTTTCAGAAAAAGGCAACAGATTAACACCAAGGTGACCTTGAATGGAACCAAACGATTTCAGACGTGAAGTGTTAGAAAATCAGAAAAAGAAAAGTAGCGTGTTTAGGACTAATTGTTAGGACTGGTTAGGACTAAAAGATTCCCAAACAGCTCTTTGCTCAAATGTGATGCAATATTTGAGTAAACTGCCTGGAGAGACCTGAAAAAAAGCCTGGCATATATTTCTTCCTAATAAAAGAAAACATTGCTTTCCCACCATAATCATATTCACCAACCTGACTTCACCAAGTAATCCACCGTGTTCCTCAATTAACATCTATGTTGATTATGGAATAACATTCCAATTAGCCAATCGGAATTAAGGGATTTGTTTACCGTTTATGTTGAGTATAGGCTTACAGTTACGGTTATGCACTATGGCTGGGTCAGTTGGAATTTCTGTGTGGAGTTTGCATGTTCTCCCTGTGTTTGCGTGGGTTTCCTCCGCGTGCTCCGGTTTCCCCCACAAGTCCAAAGACATGTCCTATAGGTGAATTGGGTAAGCTAAAATTGTTTGTAGTGTATTTGTGTGAATGAGAGTGTATGGTTGTTCCCTAGTGATGGGTTGCAGCTGAAAGGGCATTCGCTGCGTAAAACATATGCTGGGTATGTTGGCGGTTCATTCCGCTGTGGCGACCCCTGATTAATAAAGGGACTTAGCCGAAAAGAAAATGAATGAATGAATGAATGTAACCGCAATTCTGACCATCATCTTTTGACCACTGCAAGATTACGCAGAATAACAAAGAACACATATTTATTCTCGATAACAGCTTACCTACTGAATACTCAAATGTGAAAACATTTACTCACAAAACCTGTAGTAAACTGTAACATGCATTGGCTGACGTTTTCATTATCTGTGTAAAAACATCTCTCTGATCCTGGTCCAAACCTATCATATCTGTTATGAGCGCCATTCCATTGTCGTCTTCACATAAAATGTTAATTAAGGAAAGTACTGAGGGCTCGGTAACTCATAGCAGAGGGTAAGCTCTGGTTAAAGTAATGGAAGAATGTGTAGTTCAATGCTGTGGGCACTGCGGTCTGAGTGTATATGTGTGCCATTAATACACACAAGCACTAGAGAGCACATGAGATCAGTTCACAGCTGTGGCTCAATAAACACAAAGGATGTGTATTTAGTTGTCATGGACAACGCTCTTACCTCAGGCTGGATCGCTTTGAACACAGGAGCATCCATCAAAGTGATCTGACTCTGCAAAATAAATTATAAAGGGTCAAATGTTTTATTTCAAGTTACTACAAAAAGGACACTCAAAAATAAACACTGTGCCATAATTTAATACTGTTCCAAACATGTATGATTTTATTCCATAGACTATAATACATAAACATAAAGGAACATAAAGGCTGCTTGTTTCCATTTAGTTCACAAATCCAGTGTCATGACATTTCATCCATTCATTGTACAGGAAAAAGTAAATGTTGATAGTGGGTTAACTATTACACTATGGTATTAATTGCACTTTTTGTTTACATGCACGTTTTCTAAAGTTGTTATCTAATATAAATGTCAAGTTTTGATTGTATTTTACAAACATACTACTGATTTCTTAAAGAGTGAAACTTTTTACAGCTTAAAAAAGGTTACATAATAAACCTTTAATAGAGATAAGTGGGTTTGCTATAAATATAAAAAGAGCCATATGTAATGAATGGGTAATTAAAGGCTTTCCTTGAACTGACAGATTATATTTATGAGATGGAAAGTTGAAATTTCATAAGCATTGTGCACTTAAATTCAGAGAAACAGACTGTCATAAATCAATATGAAAAATTATCTAATAATTTATTCTGCCACAGTCTGAGAAAATTTTACTTGACTTACATTATAACATAGTTGTAGTAGTATGTGGATTTAACTAACTAGCAAATAGCTGTAAAAAATCCTTATGAATCAAACATAATCCAAGACTTCAGAAGAGACACAATCACTTACTATAAAAGATAAAAGTCGGTAAATTTGATCTTTTATAGCAAGTGAAGAAATGAATTAAATAGTTTGATTCATATGGATTTTTTTGTTTAGCTGCATATAAATAGCAGCAGCTTTTATATCAAACCATCACAGAGTAGAACAATATTTTATTTATTTATATGGTCACACTTTATTTTGATGGTCCGTTTGTTGAATTTAAGTTACGTTGCATGTACATGCCAACTAATTCTCATTAGATTATAAGTAGACTGTTAGTTTGGGTTTAGGGGTAGGGTTGGTGTAAGTTGACATGTACTTGCAAAGTTTCTTATATATATTGCTTTAATATCAAGGTTAAATTACTTCAATTTAAAGGTTAGCACTAATTGTGTATGTCAATAGTGTAATAATTGTTTTACTCATTTAACTTATTTTGCTAAAAATAAAAATCATCTATGAGTCAAAACATTCACTGTTTGATGAATACTAATACAATGCAGTTAGAATTACCCTATAAGTCAGGTTATTTAAGCTAAATAAATATCTGTGAATGTTATTAATTATAGTAGTAGTAGTAGTTAATTATAGTAGATTGTAGTAGTATTAGTACTGGTCGTAGTAGTAGTATAAAATCATTTAATACATTTACAAATTACCACTAATTTGATATTAATTTTTTAACAAACAGTGAAAGTTTTTTTTTTCACTATAAGGAGTTGCACTTAAGTTTTGTTGTACAGCTGTGCAATAAAAAAGTATTCTCTTTTTGGCAGTATTTTGCTTGATGCATGGTTCTTTTTCTCCCATATTACACAAGACTGTCACAATATAAATGTTATTTACTTCAGTCCCTAGTATAACATCATGTAGGCGTAACACTGATTCTGGAAAGAATTGTCTGAGTTAGTAATTTAATGATTCATTCATAAACAAGTTAAACTGATTCATTTCTAACAGAGTCAGTTATTTTGGAAGAACTGTTTCAATTAATAATTTTGTGAATCACTCGGTAAGACAGGTACTTGCCACCACCTGCTGGCTGTTTTTGCTTCATATTAACTCATGGCAGACCTAAACCAGCCATGGTACCAGCATAAAAATACACTCTGTGAAATGTTGTTTAATTATCACACGTAATATTAAATGATAAGTAAATATTAAATAATAATAACATTTAAAAATATTTAAACAAAAAATGTTATATAGGCTCCTGCTACAAATAAATGTCAACAACCAAATAAAGAAAAATAATATGTTAAAATGTAATTTGTTTATGTCAACTTTACCCAGTGCTAAATTTGAACCGAATCTTGCTGGATCCTGTTCTTGTGTGGTGAATACCTGCATGTGTGTGTGTGTGTAAGAGAGAATGCTGTAACAACAAGCAAAGCTAAGTGAATTGTGTGCATGGCACACACATAAAGGCTTTCTTACCTTTACAATCACTCTCATTGGCTGGTGATTATTTTTGTGAGCAGCGAAATAAAATAATGGCACAGTGGCCTACATAAATAATATTTGTATTTTCAAAATGCCAGAGGCAGTTAAGCATATATTATGCTTTTCAAAACCATGAGTAAATCTGATAATGAGCCTGATCAAAATAGAATTTGAGAAGATGAAACTGTGCAAATGGATCAGGACAGCAGGACACAGAAGAAAAGTGATCTCAGGTCATCCAGAAAACATGACGGACAAGGTAACTGTGGGCTCCACTTGAAGATTGGACTGAGTGAGTCATTTTCGCTTGGCATGAGTGAACTGAATGTCAGTGGTTTTAGTAAACTTGATATTGATGTTTCATATGATTTAAGTTTGTAGCTACATGTTTGTTTGGTTTTTTTACCCATTGTTGACCCATAACATTATATTGCACAAAATAATAAAAGACCAATCAGAAAGTTGATAATTTTTTGGTATTAACCACTTAGTAACGTCATGTTCCAGTAAAACTGAAATCGTGTGGCAGGCGTCACTCATGGTTACTTTTATATACAAATTAAGTACTGACTTGACCTCAAGCCAAGTGAATTTTAAGTCAAATTTACAATGCTAAATTCAACCTCAAAGTGGAAGACCTTAAAGTTTCCATCAACTAATACAATTTACCTCTAAAATCTACTCTAAACGATTATAAAATGTGTTGTTATTAAAATGTGCATGTATATGGATGTGGAGAGGTAAGGACTGGAACATTTTTTGTATAAACTTACAGCAAACTCCTCAGGTGTCACTTTGAGCATGTCAAACACCACCGCGTCAAAGCTCTTTGCAGAGTCCAAGCTCCGTCCATCCAGGGACTCTGAACTACTGCTGTCCTGCAGACCCAAGAGGAAGACCGTTAGGCAAGAAACAAAGTGATAAAAAAACTGGACATAACATCAAAGATGATGTTTCATACTCCTATAAAATCCATATGGACATGGAGCCATGGCCAGTTGCACTCTTCCTGTGGACATTTAATCAGTTTAATTACCAAAGTCGTTTTGAATTATTTCATTCCATATGATTATTCAGCCCAGATGGTGAAAAAGGATCAGAATGCAGCCACATCACTTTATGAACAGGCAGTGTGCCAGTTCAGCCCATATTAGAATAAAAGCCAGACAAAAATAGACCACATAACAAAAGCCCATGAAGGAAAGATACAGTCACTATGAGAAGAACTGTTTCTCCTCAGCAAATTATCCTGACAGATCCGCTTTGAAGTTTCCCAATTCCATCCAGTGTAATATCCGCATTGATGAGAAATCTCAGTCTTATCTTCTCAGTGTCTTATCTGCTCTGTGGGCATCCTTAATTGCTGGAAGATTTGTTCATGGCCTCATTTCAGGAGATTACCATTCAAAATGTATCTGGTTCAAACGCGAAGCTGATCATGTCAGTATGAACTAAAATCTCTGACAAATGTTTCCAACATCTTGTTAAATCTTTTTCAATGGTGTATTTAAAGTAGATGGTGAATGTACAGCGGAGATCAAAATTAGAGAACATTTCAAAAACACTTGATATTTTCATAAATTGTAAAATCTTTATTTGTGACAACACCTTGCTTGTCGAACAATTTACAGGGCATCAACTAGTCTCTCTCAGGACATTACTAGTCCCTCACAAACATCACCAGTCCCTCACAGACATCACCAGTCCCTAACAGACATCTCTAGTAGGGCTGCATGATACTGGAAAAATCGAACATTGCAAATTTTTTTATTCTGCGATATATATTGCGATATGAATACAATAACTGAAATTTAATCGCAATCGTGATTAGAAATTTTGCAATTAACTAATCGCAAAAGGCTGTCATGTGGAATGTATTTGTGTTATTTAATTTTTCCAGCTCAGGGGTGCGTTTCCCAAAACCATCGTTAGCCAACTACGGACGCAAGTTCCGTTGTTACAAACATAGTTTGTTGATTTGCCGTTTCCCAAATCTATCGCTCCAATCGAACATGCGTCACAAACTTGTATGCTTGCGACTACACCTCTAGAGCTGTAGTTAGAAACATAGTTCCTGGCTGTGTTCTATTCCCAGTTATTCACCCTATGCCCTATTCATTTAGAACGTATAACATTTAAAGTCATCACTCTTAGGTGTAATTTGCTTTCAAAGTATTTTTACAGTTCAGTTTTAGCGATCTTCATGTTTACAATTGCACACCCTTCGCAGTGCACTATGAAAACATTGATGTAATTTTGAACATGACAAAAGCTATAGGTAACCTATTATTTAAAAGCGGAATTTATGTTACGGAATTTATGTGCAAAAAACATAGCATACGTTAATGCTTTTAATTTATAGTTGGTTATTTATTAAATATCTGTACTGTATATGAAATGGGCCTGATGGTTAGAACATTTCTGCAGTGATTTGTATGTGTCAAATTATAAAAGTAGACTTTTCAAAAAATTTAAAATTAATAAACAATATCCTACTTAATAATAATCATTATTATTATTATTATTATTATTAAAGTATGATTTTTTTTCCTTTCCTAATAAATAATAAATATTACATTTCATTTCTTAATAAATAGCCTCATTATTAATTTATTCATTAATATATGAGATTAGAATACGTGTTAGCTTTTGTAAGTGATTTAATGTTTTAGAATACAATGTGGAATGTTTTAAAGAATATTAGTAAAGCAAACATAGGCTCTATATGTGCCATTTACATATATTTCAATTAATATGGAAAACTAGTGCATGTTTTTACCAAAACTAATATTGGATTTTTTTGAATGCGTGTGAGTGTAAAACAATATAATCTGCACAAATAAATTATGCGGTTCTTTTCTAAAGAAGTAGTTACTCCACCCTGTTTAGAACATAATTATGGGCATTTTACGTTATAACCAACTAGTTCAAACGATAGGTCTGCGACAGGTTATTATAAACAAATTACTATGGTATTTTTAATGTGGGATTGGATGCAATTGAAATACCACTGTTTTTACAAAAAGATGGTCACAATCACAAAAGATGAACATCTCTACCTAAAAAGGTGTATTTAAAATATAAAACACTGTGTATTCAACAGTGGTAAATGTAAAAAAAAGAATGACAAAATAAACAGCTTATAGAGCAAGAAAGGTTTCAAGAAATAAAATTTGGCTATATTATAAATTAAGTAGCTAAATAGCAAAAAGCTTTGAGTGACAGTCATGACAAATTTTTGTTTGTTTGTTTGTTTGTTTGTTTGTTTGTTTTGCTTGGAATGTTCCTAGTATTTGCCATTTTATTGAAGAAGTGGTCCATTTCTATACTCATTTCAGACTTTATAGAGGGCATTAGAGGGTATAAAGGGACATGCAGACAAAATGTATAGCCCTCTTTTGAAGTTTCAAAAAACATTGTATTGCATCAAATATGTAAAAGTGTTGTTTAACAGAGATTTTGTTTAATAGTTTTAAGAACTCATTTCTAATAACTAATTTCTTGACTAATAATATTACATTAAAAAATTTACATCATATTTTACTGGTTGGTTTTTGTGCAATTTAAAAGATTTTGTACCAATGAAAAGTATGGTAAAGAAAAAATCAGAAAGCCATTGGACAGTGGTTTGTTCTGTAAACATAAAGAAGTTCTTACGGGGGGCTATATTGACATGCTTATTATGCCTATGCCTATGTTAGCTGCTTTTACTTTAGTCAGACTAAAATAAACAGCCTAAGACTTTCTCCAGAATAAAAACTATTGGGCTGTAGGAAATACTGTGAAAATGTTCTTGGTCTACTAAACATTGACTTCACATATGTATGTGTGTGTGTTGTTTACTACATACCCCTTTCACTTCTCAGATGAAACCACACAAAAATAGGGCATAATGGCAAAACTGATAACCTTTGTATGTATGCATGCATATAAGTTTGTACGTACCTTTATTGGATTGACTTTTATTGAATAACAAAAAATACAATCTACAAAATTCACACAAACATACAAAAAAGTGAGTGCAGCAGCAACCTCAGCCTCCCAGACACTGTTCAGAGAGGTGTACTGCTTTCCCTCCTTGTAAATCTCACATTTGATGATGGACCACAGGTTCTCTATGGGGTTCAGATCAGGTGAACAAGGAGGCCATGTCATTAGTTTTTCTTCTTTTAGACCCTTTCTTGCCAGCCACGCTGTGGAGTACTTGGATGCGTGTGATGGAGCATTGTCCTGCATGAAAATCATGTTTTTCTTGAAGGATGCAGACTTCTTCCTGTACAACTGCTTGAAGACGGTGTGTTCCAGAAACTGGCAGTAGGACTGGAAGTTGAGCTTGACTCCATCCTCAACCTGAAAAGGCCCCACAAGCTCATCTTTGATGATACCAGCCCAAACCAGTACTCCACGTCCACCTTGCTGGCGTCTGAGTCGGACTGGAGCTCTCTGCCCATTACCGATCCAGCCACAGACATCACTAATCCCTAACAGTCCCTTACAGGCATCACTAGTCTCTCACAAGACATCACTAGTCTCTCACAGACATCACTAGTCTCTAATAGTCCCTTACAGATATCACTAGTTCCTCACAGACATCATTAGTCCATCAAATATATCACTAGTCTCTCACAAGACATCACTAGCCCCTCAAATATATCACTAGTCTCTCACAAGACATCACTAGTCCCTCACAGACATCACTAGTCCCTAATAGTCCCTTACAGATAGCATTAGCTCCTCACAGCCATCATTAGTCCATTAAATATATCACTAGTCTCTCACAGGACATCACTAGTGTCTCACAGACATCACTAGTCCCTAATAGTCCCTTACAGACATAACTAGTCCCTCACAGACATCACTAGTCCCTAATAGTCCTTTACAGACATCACTAGTTTCTTAAAGACATCACTAGTCCATCAAATATATCACTATTCTCTCACAGGACATCACTACTCCCTCACAGACATCACTAATCCCTAATAGTCCTTTACAGACATCACTAGTTCCTCACAGACATCGCTAGTCCATCAACTATATCACTAGTTTCTCAAAAGGCATCACTAGTCCCTCACAGACATCACTAGTCTCTAATAGTTTTTTTACAGACATCTCTAGTTTCTCACAGACATCACTATTCTCCAATAGTCCCTTACAGACATCACTAGTTCCTCACAGACATCCCTAGTCCATCAAATATATCACTAGACAGACATCGTTACCTCCTCAAAGAGAGTCCTAATCCTTCACTGATAAAAAAAAATCAATTAAGTAAATTACTACCTGCCAACAAAATCAATTGGGGAAAATGATTTTGTGACCTTGTAAAGGAAAAACACTGGATGCCACATTTACTGATTGTTTGGATGATTTCCAGTTCACACAGCATGGCAATGACATTGTACTGTCTCACTAGAGCGGCTTCCTGCCAGTGTGCATTTGAACTGATTAGCAATGATGAGCAAACAAACTGCTGTTACTCTCATCTGATTCCCCTCAGCAAGTCAATATCATGATAACTAACACTGCATTCATTCCACTTCACCCTTTCAAACTCAACAGCGCCCTCTCTCAGTATTTAAGCAAACACACAGTATTAGTGGAGTTAATTTTACTGTATGTCTAAAAAAAATACTCATATTGATCCTGGCAACATTAAAAAATGTGTTGGAAATACAACACAACACAGCCCCATTTAAGACATAAAAAAAACTAAATTTAAAAATTTAATTAAATATATTTTTTAAAACATTTTTAACAATGACTGATAAACTTAAAGACAGATCTTTTGTGAGCACTGCAATGAGGTATATGCACACAGACTTTAAATTTCAGCCAGCCAGCATCAGTGCTTCCGGTAAACTGTCTTTCCATTATAAACTTGCCATGCTTAAGGTTTGATTTCTTACAAAATCAGTGATTTTCACTGTCTGATAGATATACGATATAAAGTGGGTCTTAGACCGGACAAAAAGCACTGCATTAAATTCCATTTTCCCCCGCCATGTCTTTAAAATATGACAGTTTATTTAACCACAGTATTTTCAATGGGAGTTTCTGCGATAGCCTGCTGTTACTGGTGGCACTGGCGGTTACACAGTCTTTCATCTTGTTTTTTTTTTGTTTTTTTTTTTTGCTTGAACAACTAAATGAATGCTTAAGTCTATTTAACTGAAACTATTGTAATTACATTACAACACTGATGCTGTAAAATAAACCGTATAAATTTTTAAATAGTCACATTAAGCTTTCACTGGAAGTTAATCATTGGCTGAAAAACACTAGCTGTGCATATTGTTAATCAAAACAACATGTTGAAGCCATCTCTTCACAATAATTTATATATTTTTCAAACCATCACTTCTCATCTAACCAGTTTGCACCCAAAGTGATATTTAGATCAAATGAAGATAGATACGTACATGAAGATAAATGCAATAACCTGTTATTTCGTACCTGCTGTCAATTCTACTGTGTCATTTGCAATGCTTCATGGGATTGTAGTTCTTTCCCTTATTAAAGCCACTAAGTTTATAACCTCATATTTTCATATACCGAATTTCACATACTGCTTTGCTTCAATTAAAGCATGTAATATTGTTATTCTAAAACTTTATCAGTCTGGTTCTCATGAGAGCATCTGGAGATTTGCTCTGATGCTGCTAACCTTGCACATAATGTGATCCAATAAACATAACTAGTTGAAACGGAAAATAATTTAAATAATAATTAATTCATTTTCTTTTCGGCTTAGTCTCTTCATTAATCTGGGGTTGCCACAGCGAAATTAACCGCCATCTTATCCAGCACATGTTTTACACAGCGAATGCCCTTCTAGCTGCCACCAATCACTGGAAAACATCCATACACTCCCATTCACACACATACAGTACTGACAATTTAGTTTATTCAATTCACCTGCAGTGCATGTCTTTGGACCGTTAAGGAAACCGGAGCACCCGGAGAAAACCAACGCCAACTCGGGGAGAACATGCAGTGAACATCCACACAGAAATGCCAACTGAACCAGCTGAGGTTCCAACCAGCGACCTTCTTGCTGTGAGGCGACAGCGCTACACACTGCGACACCCAAATAATAATAATAATAATAATAATAATAAAAACAAAATATATAATACTAAATACAGCATGATAATACTACTCTATTGTAAAAATAAAATAATTTCAAATCTAAATTTAACTTTATTTTCTTATAGCCCACATAAATACAATTTATGTGTATGTTAAATACAATTTATATGCATGTAATATGTGTGCATTTTTCTCTCTTTCATTTTTGTTAATGAAATTTCTTAATCTAAGAAACCTGTATTTTGATAGGTTGCCAGCAAGCAACTATATGTTTTTTGCTTGTTTGTTTTTGTAATAATAATAAATCATGCATGTGCATAAACTATGGCTAGATTCACAAGTAATTTAAGCATAATATATTTGCATTTTGCTCTGAAATCAACAGCGCATAACAAAAAATGTATATTTAATTTAAGATGGACATCTTACATAGTACTTACAGTAGGGCAATCTAAAACAGTGAGAACGTATCAACAACATACACAAAACAAGTGGCCTGAAATGATTTATATTCATTTACCCAGCACAACTAATTTATCATTATTATTTTTATGATTTTGTTTATTATTTTAGTCATACATATGTACCTGTACCTAATGTGCAACCCAGTCTAGTTTTTAATCATCACTAGCTCTTTGTTGTCAGTATTTTAGGGCCCTTAAAACACAGATGTCAGGGCCCTCAGAACATAACATAAACAGAATATACAGTTGAAGTCAGAATTATTAGCCCCCCTTTGATATTTTTTTTCTTTTTTAAATATTTCCCAAATGATGTTTAACAGAGCAAGGAAATTTTCACAGTATGTCTGATAATATGTTTTCCTCTGGAGAAAGTCTTATTTGTTTTATTTCAGCTAGAATGAAAGCAGTTTTAAAGTTTTTTTAAATAATTTTAAGGTCAAAATTATTAGCCCCTTTAAGCTATATTTTGTTTCGATAGTCTACAGAACAAACCATAGTTATACAATAACTTGCCTAGTTACCCAATTAACTTCTAAATATCTAGTAAAATATTATTTACTGTCATCATGACAAAGATAAAATAAATCAGTTATTAGAAATGAGTTATAAAAACTATTATGTTTAGAAATGTGTTGAAAAAAAAACTTCTCTCCGTTAGACAGAAATTGGGGGAAAAATTAACAGGGGGCTATTAATTCAGGGGGGCTAATAATTCTGATATATATATATATATATATATATATATATATATATATATAAATATATATATATATATAAAAACACTGGTATATAATTGTTGAGTACCTGTGTGTTACGAGAGGTGATGCTGACGCTGGCAGGGAGTCCATTCCTCCTGTACATGCTCTCAGTCAGAAGAGAAGACCCAGATCACAGCCAACCTCAGCTGCTCACCGCCACACACAACCTCTCAGCCATCCCTGAAAGTGAAACACACATGAAGACGCACATTTTACTGGGAAAATTTGAAAATATTTAGATTTTAAAGTTAAATTGATATTATGACATTTTTATATTTATAGTATCATACTGTAATTATGCCTTAACACTATATTGTTTTATATTATACTGTATTTTTTGCACTCTATATACTGTTTTATATCTACACAACTCTGGTTTGCACTCATTGCCATATGCCCTTAAGTGTAATTGTATTGTTTACAAATTAGTATTTTTTATGTATATTTTAAGATGACATTGTATGTTTAATTGTATTTATTGTAATTTCATTCTAAAATTCTACGTTTTGTATTAATTTTATATGTTAGGCACCTAGGGTCTGAGAGTACGAAATTTCGATTCTCTGTGTGTACTGTACATGTCCACAGAATTTACAATAAAGCTGACTTTGACTGACTATTGTATGAACAGTATTATTATGAGCAATGCATAATATAGCCAGCAGAGGGTGGTGTACGCCATAAAGGTAGCCTTTTTCCGCCCTCAGCATGACTCCTGCATCTGCCCTACTTTCATCCAACCAGCCATTTCATCTTTTAAATGAGTCATGTCATGTACATATCATAAGGAGCATGTCAAAGTGTACATAAGGAGCAATGAATAAAATAACAATATCAATAAACCGTAAAAAAAAGCAGCAGTAACAAAATGACAACAATAAAATAACACAATCATATTATAATAGTACAGTAATCATGAAACTGATTTGAATGCATAACTCTTTTTAGTGCAACGTATAGATTTGCATACCCATTTTGATTGGCCAGATCTTTCACATGGCTAACATCTGCATGGCGGTGCTGGTAAAGTCCATCCCAAGCAGTGGTTCTTTAGTGATACTGAAAAAAGAAAGAGAGGGATAATAGGAATAAAGATTATAAGCTAAATAAACTAAACATTTAAGATTAAAACACAAACCATGTATCAGGGGGTATTAACAAATCATCAAGGCTGATCTCTGTTCTTATATGAGGATATTTATTATACAGAAAAGAGGATTTAAATTAGTATAGGCAAAAGCAACAATTTTTTTTTATTATTACTAATTTATGTATGTCAATGTATGTATGCAAGTCAAAATTGCAAGCATGGATAAAACACTGTACTACACAGCTAAATGGAGCAGCTAGAGGTGTGGATACTGTTTACCTGAGAGCAGTAGCAGCATTTAACTAGTGTAATCGAGTGTGAAGAATACAGTAAATACTGCTAACACTTATGTTTGCTCTCCACAGGCAAGACTGCATTTGCTTATTTGGCTGGATTTGTCCATATGGCTTGCTCATGAATGCGTAATTGCATTAAAGTAGGCATACTGTAGTTTGGGGTTAGAAATATTTATTCATGTTTTGTGTTTTGAAATAGTTTTTTTTATGTTCACCAACACAGTATTTAAAAATGCAGTAACAATGTAAAATTCATTAACTTATTCATTTTCCTCCAGCGTTGTCCCTTAATTCACAGCGGAATGAACCGCTAACTTATCCAGCATATGTTTTACAAAGTGGATGCCTTTCCAGCTGAAACCCAGTACTGGGAAAAAACATCCATACACTCATTCACACACATACACTAAGGCCATTTTAGTTTATTCAGTTCACCTATAGCGCATGTCTTTAGACTGTGGGTAAAACAGGAGCACCCGGAGGAAACCCAAGCAATCACGAGAACATGCAAACTCCACAAAAAAAGCCTCGAAGACTTGAGACTCCAACCAGTGACCTTCTTGCTGTGGGACTACATTGCTAACCACTGAGCCACCGTGTTGCCCACAATGTAAAATATTGTTACAAATTAAAATAACCTTTGCATGTGTAAAATGTGATTCATTTCTGTGACTTAAGTCTGAATTCTCAAAGCATTACTCTACTTTGGTGTCACAGGATGAAAATGATTATCATTCATGATTTATTATTCACTTCATAACAGCTGTTTTACTGACTATTTTGACTACTAGTATTAATGTTTACAAATTCTTTTAAAGAAACCTAGTTCAGAAGACAGAGCTGTTACAATCCATTGTGCCACAGTTACCAAAGACACAAACTGTAACTACAACAAAACAATAAGATGGCATCAGCTAAACAATAACCTACAAAACACTTCAGACTTCTGATCGAAGACAAACTGCCATGCAAGTAAGTTAAGATTCTTCATAAAATAAATAGTCAATATAAAAAGCGATTTGTCTTGAAGAAGGTCAAATTTGAAATAAATAAATAAATAATATTGCATACTATATCAAGATATCTCTATATGGGTAACTAATCAGTAAACAGATCATAAAGAGATATTATATAATGATTGAATATGGGGGGGGGGGGAACTCTAATAAAAACTTAATAAATGCAATACAACAAATATATAATACATTAGAAATCTTGCTTCAAACATTGTTTAGAATAACATGAGCATAAACAATACTAACCACACTGGAATGAACACATTTAATGACATGTCTTTAAGTTTATAGCGCTAGGTGAGAATATATTTTATAGTAGATTGATTTCTTCCATGATAGCTCAAAAATAGACCAAATTTAGCTTATTTGTTACTAATTTTTATGAGTTTGATTTTGCAACTTTTGCTTCACAGA
>CAIGQZ010032553.1:6257321-6285198 GCA_903798205.1 Danio tinwini | reverse complement strand
TACATACATACATACATACATACATACATACATACATACATACATACATACATACATACATACATACATACATACATACATACATACATACATATATATATATATATATATATATATATATATATATATATATATGGCATGTATAGCGTTGGGGTAAAGAAGTTCTTAGATAACATTATCCTAAAATATTTTTTGATGTGATTTTTTTTTTTTTAGGTAAATGTAGGTGTAGGCGTAGGTTTGTTGTTCATTGCAGAGCTCCTTTGTTAAAAAAAATGAAAGAAAGAAGAAAAAACAAGAGCCTCAGCCAGGTAATAAAAAGTAACTAGGAGTAACTCAAAATTGTAATGCATTACTTTTAAAGGTAACTTTCCCCAACACTGATTCTATATTTATAATAGCAATGCAAGTATAGTCTCATTGTCCTTTTTTTCCATCTTATTTTTTTCAACATTTGAGTAATCATTTTTAGGTAAAGAGTGGGAGCAGTTTTTTTTTTACCTAAACATCAACATAGTGTTAATGTGATCAACAAATCAACGCAACATGTATTGTTACTTAAACTTAATTTAGGTAATGCAAAATTATGTTTTAAGTCAGTTTAATGTATTTTATGAGTAGTTTGAATCAATTTACAAATAAGCCTGAGAGAAAGAGAAAGATATCTGATCCTTTATTTTACTTCCAAGTCAAGTCCAAGGCAACTTTTTCTTCAGGGATAATAAATAAATAAAACTTTTTTTTAATGATCATAGTAGTTCTAACTGATATGTTCAGAAATATTTAGTTAATTTATGATATAAGATTTTGTGATTACAGTATGTTATAAATATATTGATATTCATTTGCAAAACACTTAATTCAATTAGATTAAGTAACACTAAGTCACAATTAATGGTATTAACAAACCATTAACTATCTAGCTTAATAACCTTACACAAAAAAAATAATATTCAAAGATGATTCCTTGGATTTACTTCATTTTTTTAAGTTCAGTAGTTGTAAACAATTTATTTGGGCTGAATTTAAACAAATTAAATTGAACATTACTAAATTTGATTTGTTTGTTTAAATTCAACACATTTAAATTGTTTGCAACAATTTTGCAGACATCATTTTCTTCAGTGTAGCTGTATATTAATTAGGGCTGCCCAATATATTGTTTCAGCATGGATATCACAATGTGAGCATTTGCAATACTGTAGACACATCGCTGGATCTGCAATGTGGAGTCAGGAATTATTGTTGACCAGAAGCCACAGTTGAAAAAACATGTGACTTCTTGCTACACTGTAAAAAAAATTATGATCAATTAGTCATGACAGCATGTTTTAGTTCATTGTAACTTATTTAACAAAGTTAATCATGTTCTAACATAATTTTCTTGCATAAAGTTATGCAAGCTGTTTTATGTTAGTTTAAGGTAATATAAGTTCAATGGACTCATTTAATTTAGCTTAAAAAATTAAGACAACCAGGATTTATTTTGTGTACACTTGGCAGTAACTCCACAAATTTACCAAAAATGTTATCAATTGCATGTATTTTAAGGTCTGTTTAGTTTAAACTTTGTCCGTTCTGCTTGGCACAGAAAGGAAATTAGTTTTTAACACTGGATTTTAGCAACACTCATCAAGAAAACTATATGAAGCACTGTTTACTTTATTTGTATCTTTGCTATACTGTATTTGTCAATGCTTGTGATTGGTTTATTATATTTTATGTAGATGTACTATCCTACAAAATCATCCAAGATCAATCTAAATTACAAAGTTACCAAGTAGAGACATTCAAGCCATCTGGTGAAATAATACTCAATATTACAATATGTATCACAGAAAAATCAATTATCGCATTGTTGTTGTTTTTTTCAATATCAATAATTAGTAAGGTAAAAGTTGGGTTTGGACACAATAATGTCATACTTTATAACTACTAATGAACAGTTCATGTTTTAATAGGCAAGTAATAAGCCAGTACACTGTGAAAAGTGATTAGTTGACTTAACGTAAAAAAGGGAGTAAACACTCACTTGACTTTACTTAAAATAATGAGTAGGGCCAGACAGAATCTGTAGACATTTTTGCTATTTCTGCGTAGAATTTACTAAAAAATCTGCGGATTTATGCAGAAATGATTTTGGGAGTATCATGATTAAAATCTTAATGTATAAAATATTATAAAAATAATAGCTTTTAACTTTTATTTAATGGTTACAATATCCAGATCCACTTATAAACAAAGCAAGCCTCTCATATATATCTACAAAATACAGAAAATGTTACTTTACAAACTGTATTGTAAATAAATCAAATGAACACTTTTATATTAGTAATATTACTGAAATTAATTTAAAAACTGAATAAATACAAATTTACATAAGTAAATAAATAGACTCAATGATGGGCTAAAAATCCAGGAAAATCTGCTGATTTCTGCATGCGGAGATTCCATGTACATGCCTAATAAGGAATAAACCTTAAAAGTATTTAGTACACTGTGAAACCCAAAAATGTTAAGGTAACTCAAACCATTTGAGGAAACTGATTGCAACAAACCAGTTCAAAAACTAATCTTAATGAGTACTGTGAACCTAATCCATTTGAGTAAACAAAGCAATTTGAGCACAGTAAAACCCAATGAAATGAACTCAAACCAACTGTAACCCAATAAGGCAACTCACACTGTTTGAGGAAACTGATTGCTACAAACCATTTCAGTAAAAAAAACAACAACCTAATCTATATGAGTACTGTAAACTTACTCCATTTAAGTTGAAGTATTGAGGTATTTAATTAACTCATTACCTTCAAAACTTAGTTCAAAACTCTTTTCAAATGAATAGAATTACATTTTAGTCAATCTTGAGTTAACTACACTCATTTCATTTATTAAAGTTGACTGTTGTTTTACAGTGTAGATTAACAAAATATAATTGTCAACAGCTCAAAATTACATGTTTACTCAGTTTAAGTCAACTTGTCACTTTTTATGAAAACAGTGTACTCACTTTATTAAGTAACATAACAGATCACTTTTTACAGTGTACCATGAATTGTGAAAAAGTGTTACCTAGGTAATACAACTTTGAGCATTTTTTTATATTAATTAAAATGGATGGATGTTTATTCAAAATTAATATGCAAAAAAAATAAATAAATAAATAAAATAAAAATCATGTAAACTGCAGATACAAAGTGCCTGCAAATCAATAATAATGTCTATACTTGAGCGCTATCTAGTGGACATAAAAAGTGAGGCACAAACGCTTTCATCCTGCACTGCATTGATGCAGTGAAGAAAAAATAAATAAATAAAAAGAGCAGAATTTTTGCCAAATCAGCATCTTTATTGTACAAACAAATGCATTTTTACCTATTGACATTTCTTTGTATCATAAAAAAGCAATGTACAAGCTTTCAGAACGAAAATAAAAAGCAGCACAGAATGATTATGAGTAAAATATATAATTTTGAATAAATATAATTTGTATATTTCATGCTATAAAATAAAAATTCATAAATGGCGAGTTAATTGTTACAGCATCGGCGTCAGCTAGCTTCATGTACTTCATAGTTGTATAAAACAGTAGAGTTCTGAGGTTCACAGTTGGGTTGTGAGGTTGTACGGACAGTGGATGACAGAAGTGCTGCTTGTATCATGACAGCTAAAGATCTGCTTTCCTCCATGGGTTAAAACTCGCTGCTTGTCTCATGCATTCGGGAAGAGCAAGATCGGAAACGTTTAGGTGCATCTCACTACACCTGTGAGGCAGACAGTTTTTGGGAACCAATGACTTGAGGAGTTGTTTCCCCACCTGAAGTAAAAGTGCAAGCTTAGTTTTGGACACACAAAGATCACTGCGCATCCAAAATGGCATTTTCTGAATACTAGTAAACCCTGAGTTCTACTTTTTTTTTCTTTTTTGCAGTGTCCCGAATGCATGAGAACAAGTGTCAGACAGAGTATAAGGGTTAGCTCACCGTAAAATAGTAATAACAAAAAAAAATAAAAATCTGACATTTACATTGTTCCAGAACAATAAAAAATTTTACAGAAAACAATTAAGATATTTTTAATAAAATCTGAGAGATTTCAAAGCCTACTCATTCCAAACTCATGTTCGCAGCATTCAAATTTGATCACATCTACAACATACAACTTTATTAAACTTAATTCCTGGAGGGCCGTAGCTCTGCAGTTTTGCTCCAACCCTAATCAAGGTGTTCAAGACAACTAGAGACTATTAAGCAAGTGAGAGTTGGAGGTGATTGGAGCTAAACTATGCAGAGCTGTGGCCATCCAGGAATGGAGTTGAGACCGCTAATCTACAAGAACCAACGATCCAAATGTCTATTTATGTTCTGTGTATTTGCGTTTTTAATTTAGGTTCATTTAAAAAAAAAGAAGATTTAAACACAATGGACAAAACTAAATGAGGTGTAAGTTGTGTATTGCTTTTGATGGTCATGTGGTCAAATGTGTTCAAGCAGCCAGTAAAGTCCACCTCATTTTTAAAGATTAAGAGACATGTTGCTAAAGAGAGCTTGACAGACTTACTCAAACTTTGCTGTCTGAAATTGTAAGTATGGTTTGAATAATAATAATAATAATAATAATAATAATAATAGTATTAATAATAATAATAATAATATTTTTAATTAAAAAGCACATTGCTTTCTTACACTGTAAAACCCGAAAAGTTAAGGTAACTGTTTGAGGAAATCGATTGCAAGAAACCATTTAAGTTCAAAATTAATCCTAATGAGTACTGTGTACTTCATCTATTTAAGTAAATGAAGCTGTTTGAGCACAGTAAAACCCAATAAATGAAGAGAACTTAAACCAACTGAGTACTCAGTTCTTTTTACCAACTGAGTACTGTAAAACCCAATAAGTTAAGGCAACTCAAACCGTTTGAGGAAACCAATTGCTACACTGTAAAAAAAAATGCAGGGTTCCATACAATTCATTCATGTTGTCCCAACACAAATTGATTAAGTTAACTCAACACAATTTATGCGAATTGAACATATAAAATTTAAGTAGTCTCAATAAAATCTTAAGAATTGTGTCGTTTCAGCTCATTTTAAATTAAGTAGTTTGAACAAGCAAAACTATTTTTTTGAGTGTACAAACCATTTGAGTTAAACTAATCTATATGAGTACTGTGAACTTACTCCATTTAAGCAGAAGTAATGAGGTATTTGTTTAACTCATTACCTTCAACACTGAATTCAAAACTCTTTTCAAATGAGTAGAATTAACATTTAGTAAATTTCAGTAAAGTTAACTACATTTATATCATTTGATAACGTTGAATGTTGGGTTTTATGGTGTAATGGTTCCATTTATAATATAAAAACATGTATATTTTATAGTTATCAGAGCAGAAAGAAAAGCTCTCGCTCTCAGTAATTGTCTGTTTCTTTTTGTTTATGATCAAATTGTGTTTTTGTTACAGCATTAGATCAAAACATTAGAAAAGGCCATAAAAAGGAAAATAAAAGAATAAATTTAATTTAAATATTAATAAAAAAGAATATTTCATTAACATTGTTAATATTATATTTCAAATATTATTTCATATTTCAATTATTTTTAAGCAATATTAATTTGTTAATATTAATGAAAAAAAATTCAAGTACAAATTTCCACTATTAATACTGGCTTAATGATTATTGTTAATTAAATTATGAATAATCTTATTAAAGGATTATTAAGATATTAACTGTTTATCAGTACTTATAAAGTATGATCTTATTCTACATCCTTAATCCTACAAAATACCTAAAACCTAACCTTAATAACTATTAATAACCAGCAAATTAGTAGTTTACTAAGCTAAAAGTAATGCTTAATGGCTTAATAGTGAGAATTTTACCTTAAAATAAAGTGCAAGAAACAGAATAAATAGTGATCTGATCCACTAAAACATCTTAACACCAGGGCCTTGAAGTAAACAGTTCAATTCATATAGCATTTTGGTCTCTTTACAAGCAGTTTGGGTGATCATCATCTAGAAAAACGAATCTCTCAGAGTTCATATAAATATCTTTGCGTTCTGAAGATGAATAAAAGGCTCTTGTAAAAAAATGATTAAATGTTAATTTAGGGGTGAACCATCTCTAATAATTTCCAGGATTGTTTTATCTAAAATGTTGAAGAAAGAAAATCTTTAGCACATGAAACATTTCTCAAAAATCCCTTTCATATTAAACAGATAAAATAAAAAAGCAACTTGTCACCACTGACATTGTGGAACGTAGATGAGAAATGAACAGAATGTGGACTGTGGTAACCACAAAAACAACAAGCCGCACTAAAAAAAAAAAAAAAAAACAGATTTGCCCAATCTGAATACATACAAGTAAATAAAATAAAAACTAAATCCTCTTCTCGTCATAAATGACCTCACTCCCTGACATCCTGAACGCATTCATTTTAAAGCACAATCCTCCAGCGATCTGAGAGGCAGATGAAGAAAACGATGCTATTAAAAAAGGTTATTGCTTTTTGCATATTACACAGTGGAGACATGTTGGAAGTGGATGGAAGACTTCAAGATTTCCTTTTTCTTCAAAAATCTCTAGGTTGAGCTCAGTGTTCATAAACTACCTGAAGTAAGTCGACAGTTTTCAACAGTTTCAAAAGGACGAGCTGCACAATCAAAAAGTAGTCCAACAGCCTTTCCCTGTAAACACTTCTTTTTTGATTAGCGTGCGTGGCACAAACTGAACCGGTGTTGCATGAACAAAAGTGAGTGAGAATATGGACCATGAGTATCTAGGTCAGTTGGCGGAGTACGGCTCAATTAGTACAGTTCATTAAATCATTTACAAGTGTACTTTAACCCCATATCACCGATTAAACGTCATCTCTTTTTTTTTTTGCTTACACGTTATAAAAACCAAAAAGAAACCTGACCAGTCGTTAAAGCACCATTACAGGGGAAACACATCCCGAGCGAAGTTTAAAAACTCAAATATTTGAGGCCTTATGAATCCCAGAAGTTGGGAGCATTACATGGTCGAATATTCCCTTATGGAATACATTTAATTATTATTATTTTTAAAAAGTTATTAAGTGCATGCCAGGTGAAATATCACAAAAAGAGATAGCTATAAATGAAGAAAAAAATAAATCACTTTCAAGTTTTAAGACAAAAACGAAATCTGTAGTTTTTGTATTATAACGTGGAGGGCACCATGCATTTCTACTTGAACAATAAGTGGGCCGGCATGCATATTTCCCCCTGTAGATCAAACAATATACATAATACAGCGATCTGCTAATCATTCTGATGAGATTACAGCCAAGCACAAAAAATAACCAATGAAAATATTAGAGCCTCCCCCCCCCCCTCCATATTTTGAAGCTGTTTGATTGATTGTCCCGTTTTGTTAATATTCAGCATATACACTCTGTCGAGCTGCATAATGATTTAGATGCGAAAAATCTCTGTTGCTTCAATGCATAACAATCCTCTATGAATGGGATGTTTCACCTACAGAAATGAGAAAACAAAAAAACTATGAAGAGAGAAACCTTACTGCATGTCTTATGATTGAACAGGCATATTGCTTTTGCATATTACCATCAGTTCAATTTGTATACAAAAGACCACATACATTGATACATCCAAACATAACAAACAATTCTGCCTTCTTTGAAGGAAACCCTCATCTCATTTCCATAATCTTGCATGGCAACAACAACAACAACAACAACAACAAAAAAGACCTGCAGCGAAAGTGACTCACATTTAAAAGTTTGGGGTCGGTACAATTACAATACAACATTTTTCATCTCTTATACGTTGTATAAAAACAAAAGTACTATGGATTTTTTTTTACACGCAACATATACATGATGAATGAGGAATTACTTGTATCCATTTCTCAGTAAATATAGGCAATGTATTTTGGTGCATTTAAACAAAACCGATTTATTAAACAGATATATTTATTAAAATAACATTATCGTTATAGTAAGTTATTTTGTTAGATAAGCTCCAGATTTGGTTTCAGTACTGACTAATCTAATGTATATGCACAAATATAATATTTTATATAGCTTCCTATTAAAAATATGAATTTAAGAGAGATTTGTGAGGGGTGGACTTGTATATGCTGAGCACTGTATATTGTGTTCAAAGGGGATTTTTTTTTTTACCCAGACATTTAAAAAGAATATATTTTAGAGCAGTAACCACAATACTGAGAAACCGTGAAAGTTTTATTCAAGGTTATCATAACGTCATCGGCCCATGCCTAGTCGCATTCTCCATCAGAAATCACTCTAATATGCAGATTTTTATTAATAATATAAATGTTGAAAATGGTTGTGCTGATTAACTTTAATGCAACCTGTATTGTACTTCTATTAACATTACAAAGGGGTATATCTTGTGTTACTTTTGATCAATTCAATGGATCATTGCTGAATACAAATATAACACCTTAAAAATATTAATAAAATGTATAAAATCATACTGACCCCAAAGTAGTGTAGCCTATATTTCAGAGCAAGGCACCGGTCAATCAATGTCCTTAACAAAACTGTTCAGTGTTTGTACCATCATCTACAAATAACATCCACAGTCTGTCCATCAAAATGCTTACAGCTTCATTCAGTGTAAAACATTAGCATAGCAAAAACTTTTGTTTAACAAACGACAGCCGATGCTAGAAAACCCAGACAGAAGTATGAGCCAGCATGAGGCTGGGAAATGAGATGAAAAAGATCCACCTCTAACACAGATTCATTTGTTCTAGGGCTTGGTTTTGGTCTCCCTCTCTTATGTCTGCTGTGCAACACTACACAAACCCTTTACAATTTTTTGGTTTGCTCTTTGGTTAGTGGCCAAAGATGAACGGGTACTATTACGATAAAGAACATGGCACATCTAAATATTTCCAGAAAACAAAGCAGTCAGGCTTGCAATTTTTTTAAATGACATACATGACATTTCATGTCACAGAACTACACCACACATGCTCTGTCAGTAGTACAGGGTGTTCTGCATTCAGAGTTTTGGCTCTTGTTAACTGTAATAGAATGATCACATTTGGCTCATTGTTCTAAACTGCCATGAACTGATTCAAAGCTCTGAGAAGGTTCATTCTCAATCATCTGCCAGTGATATAAGCACATGAAGAGATTTTAAATGGCATGTCTAGACTTTATCTAAAATAAAAATAATAAAATGGACTGAATTTAAAGGAACTCTACACTTTTATTTTTTATGTTTGGAAATAGGCTTTTTTAAAACTCTCCTATAAACAGATTTACTATTTTTAAATCTATTCAGCTGATCTCCAGGTCTGACGAGAGCACTTTAAGCTTAGCATAGAACCTTAAATCAGATCAGACCATTAGCATCTCATAAAAAAAAAAAAAAAGTTTTGATCATTTTCCTATTTAAAGCTTGACACATTCACACTGTTGTTATATTGTGTACCAAGTAGAGCTGTGTTTTGGCAAGGGCCTCACGATACGATACATATCACGATACATGGGTCACGATACAATATATCACGATATATTGCAATACAATAAACATTGTGATATATTGCAATAGTTTGTATTAGTATGTGTCACATTATATTGACAACTTGATAAAGTCGGCAGACAAATTAAAATTCCAATTCCAATTTATGTTCCATCCATTCCAATTCATTAGAACTGCACAATGTGACTGAACAGAGAACTATATATATTGCAAAGCTTACAAATGGCTTTTTTTTTTGTCCAATTCAGTACTCCCTGGTTTAGCGTTAAAACCAAAGTGCAGCCACACATCAGCTCTAAAAGCTGGAGGCACCTTTATATTTTCCGCCATGCTCACTCTTGCTTACTTCTGATACTGTACTACTTGGCGTTTTGTTGAACGCGAGTTAGCAACATCTACAGGAGCGGAGGAGGAGGTCGTTTGGCACAACTTGAATCGATACTTGAGGTTGGACTATCGATACACTATCGTAAAATAAATTATCGTGATAGTTAAATGTATCAATATTTTTGCACAGCCCTAGTGCTAAGACTGATGAAAAATCAAAAGTTGCTATTTTCTAGATCAATAAAAATAGGAACTAGTGCTCAGCATATAAGCACACCTCTTACAAATGTCTCTTTTAAATTCATATTTTTAATAGAAAGCAATAAAATATTATATTTGTGCATATACATTAGATTAGTCAGTACTGAAGCCAAATCTGGAGCTTATCTAACAAAATAATGCTCCAAAAACTTTTATACCCAAATGTATGTTATAGAAAATATTAAATACAAATAAAAAAAGGAAAAATCAAGAGAAGCAAAAAAAAAAAAAAAAAAAATTAGTCGAAATTTTGTAGGTTGTAATTTTTTTTTGTAACATTTTGCTTAAATTTAATTATATTACCTTTCAATTTCTAAATATGTTTGGTGACTAAAAGATTGTTTTAATAAATATATCTGTTTAATAAATCAGTTTTGTTTAAATGCACCAAAATGCATTGCCTATATTCAGAAATGGATACAAATATTTATTTTCAAAATGGGGTGTACTCAATTACACTCAGCACTGTATACTCTCATTCAAGAAATTATGAAAATAGTTCCTAGCTAGGTGACAGTGCTACTTAATATAAACCTAGCCGTATCAGCTTAGAAAATAGCAACTTTCAATTTTCCAATTATTAAATCTCCTTAAACTTTGAGCGAGATGCTAATGTTCTAATCCGGTTCAATGATTTATGCTAAGCTAAGATAAAAGTTCTCCATTTAGAATGAATTCAAAAATGGTAATTCAACTATTTAACTGTAGTGGGGGTTGTAAAATGTGTCATTTCCAAATTCAAAAAGTGAAGTGTTCCTTTAAAGGTAGAAAAGAAGCCTCCTTCCTTCCCTCTTTTTTCATCAGTGCTAAAATAACATTTGAAATCTTAAAATACTTTAACTGACATAATAATATAAATGGAACATTTAAAAAAAGATAGTGACTGTCTGCAACACTACAAAAACTGAAAATGAAAACAGACAAGCACCATAATGTAAGCCACTTATGTATTTCAACATATATTCAGAAACAAGGTGTGATACTGGTTATGTTAACAGAATTAAGAAGCTGTCCTGGTAGGTTTATACCGCAGTCTTTAAAAAAAAGGAATGCTGCTTATGCTAATTATCATTGACTGTTAAACTGAATTTATAGAGGGTGTGGTAAAGTAAATAACCAAATGGCATGACAAGCATACTTGAAAGCACTTGAATCTTGTGAGAACGAGGCAAGTTTTAATCTGCCTGAGCATCAACAGCAATAAATCAAACATACTGCAGACAGTCAGAGAGGCAGATGCTTGACTGTAGTGACGAATATAAAATACGAGTCTTGCATACTGCTCACAATGCAGCGCCATCTTACGTGTTTAAAAAAAAAAAAAAAAAAAAAAAACATAAGACAGTGTGGTGATAAAAAAAAAAGTATGTAATTAGCATGCTACAACAAGAAGACTTATTCAATCACAGGTCAAGAAAAAAACATGAAATAAAAAAGTGTGAGGTATGAGGTTTTGCACCAGTTACATAACAGTGAAAATGGATAAGAAGAGATACTGTCCAGGGCCCCCTTTTCACAATATTTTACACATAAAAGTGCCCACAGCAGAGGTACTGACACTGCAGGTTTATCTTATTACTTCTCTATTGTAGTATGAAACCCTACACTAAACCTCCAGTATAAAAAAACATAAAAAAGCATACCGGCAGTAAGCGAATCTTCATCAATTGCTCATTTTTGTATTAAAACACCATAGGTTTTGGTCTGTAAATAAACAGATGTGTTAAGTGTGAGAAGCCAAAGAGAGCTTCTTATCACAGCTGTCTTACTGGAAAAAGAGAAAAGAAAGAAAGAGAGATAAGCTCTTTTGACCGAGCTAAACACAAGAAGAGCATTTGAAATCTTAACCACCAATCAAGTGTGGACTTTAATGCTATAAATATTTCACCATAAACTTGTTTTCCCTCTTTTTCCCATAATGGTATGGCCCTAAGGCTATTTTAATAACTTGCATGACTCCTAAGCCACTTTTAGAAATGCCTTTACAATTATGCTATTGTAGAATTTTAGGTTTCATTTTAAAGGAACACCCTCCCCCCATATTTTTCAAGAAAGAAAAAGAAAACAAACATTACTTTTGGTGAAGATTCGGAAGAGCAAAAGAAACCGAAAAGCAAGAAAGAACTTGGCACAAAGAGTCAAACAATTTTGATTTGACTTGACATTCCTTAATTGAATAATATTGTTGACTATGCTGATACTTAAGCAGTAATATGTGACTATGCTAAGATTTTACCTTAAACCGAAAGGATAGAGTTACAGAAAGTGCAGAATGACAGACTGTGATTCTAGAAAGAAAATGGCAACATAAACAAAAGATGAAAAAAAAAAATCATGTTCTGTACTTGATCCTGAAAATACACCACAGGTACACCATTTCCCTATAGGCATGGCTACTAGAGAAAACTGACAAAGAATTCTGAATTCATACAATCACTAAGGAATATTTCACTGAAGTATCAAGCCTTGGTAAAGTGGAGATGTTTTGTTCAGGGGTTTTTGCCTCTGCATTCATGTAAACCCTTTGATAACAAAACAAACATGATTTTTTTGAGAGAAGCTTCTTCTCCTTTCAGGTTCTTTGCTATGAGGTAAAACCTGGCTGGAGTTGACAACAAGCTATAAATACTGTCAATGATGAGTATGTTGAGGTTGTATAATGAGGTATTGAACGGATGTGTCACAAAGAGCCTTGCACTGGCAGATAAACCATTCCTTGTGAGTGAGTGACCTGTTACAGGCCACATGTGCAAAAACAGGTCAGGTAAAAGCATGATATGACAAGCATCTCATCTGAGCTTTCACATTATTCATTATTGCAACATGCCTATATTACTCTGTAAATATGTTGAAAAACATGGAAATATATAGATATATAGATATATAAAAATGTGATAAAACTCTTTGAAGGCCTTGATTACAGAGACCTCCTCCCCGATTATTTTATTCCCGATTATAGGACTCCTTCCCTTTGAAAAACTCCTTAAAAATTCATTCGCTCGATCTTAGTCCTGTGTAGAACTTCCACAAAAATGGACGAGTAGAAAATGCACAAGGCAGGTTATTTCTTGTCGTTCTTTAAAAACAGCTGGGCTTAATTGTGAAAGGAGTAACCCTTTAAGCTTCCCTATTAGATAAGGAGTAAATAAAAAAAAAAATAAATCTCAATATCCACGCAGGGGTTTAGATGCGGGGGGTTCTTCTGGACTGCACTTTCCACTCTCTTCACTTGGGTTTTTTGTCGACAAGTCATCAGGGTACGCTGCTCCACAGGCTGCTTCGCCCTCTGAGATATCCTCTTGCTCTCCTTTCTGGCCATCCGGTGCCTCTTCCAGCAGGTCGGTGTGATTGTTAATTTCTGTGCCAGAGGTCATGTGCTTCTTGCGCAAGTGCTGGTTGAGTGTGCCTTGGAAGGGAAAACATTTGCCACAGATCTGGCAGTGGAAGGGTTTGTTGTCTGTGTGGCCACGGATGTGGTACTCCAGCTGATCTTTGCGAGTGTATTTCTTGCCGCAGAACTTACAGACGAAGGGTGTGATGCCCATGTGCAGACGCATGTGACGGTCCAGACTCCCCTTCTGATTGAAGGACTTGCCACAGTAGATGCAGATGAGCCGCTCGTTGTAGGGGTACCACTGTCCTCGTAAACTACGCTCCCTTACATCGTTCTCAAAGGTAGCTGTTGCCATGGGTGGATCTCCTTCATCGGCACCTGGCTTGGGTTGAGTAAGCAGATCAACCGGAAGAGGCACGGGACGTTTCGGCCGGGCACGACCACCTCGAACACTGCTGAGCAAGGAACGAGATGGGCTAGAGGAACTCAGGCTGACAAAACATGAGGAAGGTAGTGCAGAGTAAGTGTATCCAACTGAGGAAAGCACTGGCATGTACGATCCCACGCTGACGGCCAACACCTGTTCACCATCCACTAGCTCTGTGTGATATCCGTCGTCACCTGCCGATGAGCTATCGGAGTAGCTTGGCCGGTCAGTTTTCTCCAGCTTAATATGGACATCGGTCACCTGCCCATCCTTCCCAATGAGTTCCACCTGTTCAGACTCAACCTCCATGGATGCCTCTTGCTCTGATATGCTATCGCTGCTCCCTCTGTCTGACTGACCCTCTTCTGCTATTCCTTTATCTGAGCTTCGCCCTTCCACGTAAAGATTCTGTCGAGAATAGTGGGATGGTGAGATCTCGGTGGGGTTCACAAAGATACCCCTGTCTTTCACACCATTGAGTCCAGCCCTTGAGGTGGTGCATTCATTGTCTGGATCGATCTCACCAGAGGCAGGGATGCTAATCTTGGAGTGAATACCCTCAAGAATCTGCGTGCATTTGTCAATCACAGCCTGCATTTGGAGAAAGCTGGCAGCAGTGAGGAAGCTGATGACATCACGCAAACGCAACGCCATTCGGCCAGTGTAACAGAAGGCTAGCAGCTGCTCAAACACCTCAGGGCTTTTGATTACAGAGATGGAGAGCCCACTCATCGTGCCAAGTGATGAATGATCACGGAAGTATGGTGAACTTGCGGCCAAGACAGCCTTGTGGGCTCTGAACGGCTGGCCCTGAATGTGCACAATGATGTCGCATAGCTTGCCCTGGAGACGGAGCTCATTGAGTTGGTTCAGGACGGTGTTGCTGAACTCAGGTACATCAAACTCTATGAGGCTACCACAGTCCTCCATGGCTCAGTGATGTCTCTCCTGGTTTGTAGAGAACCTGAATAAAAGAAAACAATGTGTGAGGATACGCATATATAGATAGAAATATAAATTAAGCAAAATGAAAGATAGGTCAAGCGCAATCACAGAAAGACCATTTGTGCATTAACCAAATAAAATGCAACCAAGATTCAGGAATCTCTCTGATTGGTGGGTTTTGCATTGGATTCCTGCAATTTGTAAAACACAACAGGCTTATTTCACCGCCATTTTAAAAAAACAAAAGCGAGGCTGAGGTGAGAAGAAACCCGGAAGTATAGGATCAGCACTGTAGCATTGCAACAACATGCTGTGGAGTACAAACCTCCAGCAATTTCAAAGTGCAGATATGGAGTAAACGTCACTTTAATATAATTCAGTTAAGTTTAAGTTTAACAATTTAAAGCATATTAGGCATATTAAAAAAGCATATTAGGCATCAAACAAAATCACAATCTCTTTAGGAGTAATACCCTTAAGTGTCCACCAAGGCTTCCCTGCTTTAGCCTATGCAACCCGGTGAGCGATAAAACAATGCAGTCCTCTGCACCCCCTCGCGTTGTCTGTAATAGTGTTGTGTAGGTACTGAATTTTTTAAAAGTCCATTTCTGGCAAACATTTAAATGATGCTAAGCGCGTTTATAAACGCAGCTGATTTGCCATAGAATTCACCAGTGCTCAACAGAAATGACTGTGATTGACCGTGATGGTCATCAGTTCACCGCTCTTCACTGATTGCAAACACAGATACACAAACACTGGAGCGTTTTAAAGCCGCGGAGATCAGTCGAGTCATCAGTGGATCGCTCATCTGTTTGCCATCGGTAAACATCGGTGAAGTGCGGTGAACTGATGACCTTCACAGCTAATGACAGACATTTCTGTTGAGCACTGGTGAACACAATTGGCTAATCAGCTGTTTAAAAATGCAATCAACAGGTTAAACATTAGCGGAAAATGTACTTTTTTATTTTTTTTTTTTATTTCAGTACCGAAATTCAGTATGTTGACAAGTCTAATATAGTGAAACAATAAGTTAATTAACTTGAGTTTGATAAATGACATCTAAAACGTGTGTTTGGGAAAGAAAATGTTAGCCAACTAGTGCCATTTCCCTTAACTTAGCTGAAAATGAGGTCTGATATCCTTTTTTATTTTCACTATCCATTCCTAACAGACCTTTGGGTCACCCGGAAGGCAGTGTGATGATAATTTTGTGTCACTTTCTCCTCGCTGATACGATATACAGGAAAGTACACAACATACCTGTGTGATTCCACATGATACTTTCGGGTTTCTTTCCACCGCAGCCTCGATTTCTCTTTTAAAATAGCGGCCACGTGAAATCAGTCTTTTGCCTCAGAGTTCCAATAGTTTAATTACAAAAAAGTAGTGCGTGTTTGTGTAGGTGTATAAAGAAGGCAAAGTTAGTACAGTAGGTGTTCTTGTCTAGTAAATTAGCTCAACCATTGAAGGCTTTTAAAATCTGCTGTCATGTAAGTTTCTAAATGCTTCTTGAAGATAAGTTGTTAGATCTTTTCAAGAGAATGAGTGTTTGGAAAAGCAAAGGCTAAGTTAGGCCATCCACCACTCTCCACATTTTGTATACCTTTCTAATCACTAAAGACATTAGTTCTAATTCAACAAAGCGCCCTGTGAGGTGGACTGAATACGTCAATTCAAATTGTATTTATTTATAGAAGTATATTATTGCACACTTCTCTTGTGAGTTTCATATGAGTATGAGACGCCACAATCTGTAGCTCAGAGCAAATTACTGAATAAATGTTCTGATCTAAAGTAGTGATTTTGCATGCTCAGGATCAGGGAGCAACAAACAGGACTCTGTCAATCGAAGCATAGTTCAAGCATGAAGCTCTCATCTAACGATCTGGCTCTCTCAATTGGCTGTGTTAAATAAGAGCAATGGGAAAAATATACAATGCACTGTGGTGCGAGCACTGCAATTGAGAATCTATAACTGTTAGATTGATCTGTACCTACTTCTGCCTGTTCTAAAGACATTTAATTGTGTAGCTAGTGGCACAAATTACTTTATTATAAGATTATGAGCATGCTTAATTGTTTACATTTTTTATTAAGTTATTTAGGTGCAATGAAAGAAAGACGAAAAGAAAATGAATAAATGAATGATTTATTTAAATTAGTTTTTTCATTTAAAGGTTTGCTTAGGTTTTAGTTAAATTTTTAAGGTTTTAGTTTTATATATTGTCAAGTATTTGTTTACATCTGTACTTTTTCATGGGACAATGCTAAATGTCAAAATGCTCTTTAGTGTAGTCAAATAATCAATAAATTTGTCAATAGATGAATTAATATAAATTTAGTTGTTAGTAGTAGCCGTAGCCCTAATTTTGATGAAGGTTAATGGGCTCTATACAACAGCAAAACATGTAGAGCAGTTTCTTGAACTGGAAAAAAAAAACCTGAAATAATAAAATGGTCTGGCGAATCATGACCTAAACCTAGTTAAAAATCTCTGGAAACTAAAAGGTGGCAACAAAGCTAGGTAAAGTTTTCATTTCAGTCAGTGAACTGTGGAAGTGAATGAAAGAGAGGATACAGATCGCAGCAGAGCAGAGTAAGAGACTAGTGATGTTCTGCAGTTGCAGATGTGCTCAATTCATTCAAAAGCAACTGTCTGTACACTTTCTTCTACTTTATGACTCCTGAAGCCTTCAGAAATTGCACTTGTATTCTTTTTTAGCACAATTATTTTGTTATGCTGTTGCTATAATATGGTCCCACAACCTAAAAATTTCAAATGTGAACAATGAACATTATCTTATTTATGAAAAAAAATCAAGGATTATAAATTGTTCAGTTATTTTGATCTCAATATATATTGAGGCATATATTGAGGCAAAATTATTAGTCTTATCATGAAATAAAAATTATTTTTCCCAAGTGCTGTTTAACAGAGCAAAATAATTTTCACAGTATTTCTAAAAATCCATATATATATATATATATACATACACACACACACACAACTCTTATTTATTTTAGTTTGGCTGGAATAAAATCATTTTAAGAGAATTAAATGAAATCTTATTATACCTAAAAATTATTAGCTTTAAGAGATTTTTTTTTTCTATTGGCTAAAGAACAAACCACTGTTTTCCAATTATCTAATTAACCTACTCTTGCTTATTTAACCCAATTAACATAGTTAAGTCTCTAAGTTTTAAAACTTTAAGCCAAGTATCAGTATCTTGCAGTATCTTAAAATATTGTGTAGTCATCATGGCAAAGACAGAAAAAAATAATTCAGTTTTAAATGTGTTGAAAAATAAATGTCTCTCTGTTATACTGCTTTTTTTTTTTAATTTTTTAAACATAGGAACGACAATCATTTTGCCTTCAAAAGTATTATATGGCTGAATGACCAAACACATTTCTTCTTTTACTGACATGACTGAATGCTGGCATGGATTTCTGGATAGTATAAATGCTTTGAATAGCCAGATCATTCTGTAATAAGACACTGAATCTGAATAATTTCAGATATTCATAACGCAGAAAAGGGGAAAAAAAGAAAAGGGAACATGTGCAAAGTTGCACTGTGGCTCCAGAGAAGCATGTAAGATACAGCGCACTATAATTCAGAGAGTCAGAAAGGGTAAATCATTTGCATTCACTGACTTTAATGCACTTTAAAGTCTCTACACATAGCTTCTCTTTAAATGACACACAACATACGGCCATGATAACTCTACAAAAATACCTAAAAAAAAAAAAAAAAAAAAAAGGAATTGTCCGAGCCATACTGACTAAATGTAAATATCTAAAAACATAATTTAAAAGAAAAACCAGGGAAATAATAAAAAGTTCACGAGTGCGTGCACACAGCAAATTCCTTAGTGTTAAATTTCGAGTGTTGGGGTAATTCAGAGTGAAGTGTTGAAATTCTAGAGTAAGATAGAGATAAAATAACCCTCTCAGTGTTAGAAGCTGATTTGCCTCCTTGTCATACAGTTACATCATGTATCTAACGCTAATATAGTGTTGACTACTACATCTGGGAATTTATGCAGCAATATCCCTGGAGGATTTTTCCAGATGATATTTTCTTTTGCCATGAGGAGCAATGAGAAGAAGCAACTGGTGAGTAAAAGTACTTAAAATGTTTTATATAGACATTTGACATCCAAATCGTTATATATACGTTAGTTTTAAACAGCTCCCAAAAAAAGCATAATTTTTCATCTTTATTTTGTTCTGTACTATGTTACATTAAAACTAAAGGAAATAAAGTCTTAAATCGGCTCCTTTTTGGTTAAAATACGAGAAAATACTATTTGTGACTGTTTTGAATTGTTTTCCCCAAACATTAACCAAATAGTTAATAAAGTGTAGCTGATGTTAAACAAGATATATTTTTATTTCTGTGCGATGTTGAAAATTTGACCTAAGAGGGTTAACACATAACACAGAGTGGTGTTCATATGATCCTTTGTGGTGTTAATATTTGACACTATAAGAGTTTGCTAATTAACACTCTCTGAGTGTTGATCATGTTAACTCTTTCAAAAGTGTTATTTTAACACTTTTATAGAGGTTCCCATATAACCTCTGAGGGAGTGTTAATTTTAACTCTAATGTAGTTTAATATACTATCTAAAATTTGCAGTGCAGAGAAATCATTAGATCTAACTGATGCATGGCCAAAAACAATATGAGAAGAAGTAATCCATGTCATTATGCACATAAAAGAAACACTACTGCAGCCAATTGGCTTGCAAGTAATATGTAGAACAGCACAGCACATAAAATCTGCATTTAAAAAGCAATGAGTAAAAGCAAAATTGACAAGAATTCTAAAAATGAAAGCCTAAGGTTGTTATCTTCCTCTTTACAGTTGTCTCCCCTGCGCCCATCCACCCCAGTGTCTTCCTTTCTCATTCTCTAGTGATTCAATGCAAGTCTCAGTCAGCAATTTGGGAATGTAAACACTTTCTCAATTGACAGGGCTTGCTGAGACACCTGTCTCACCATCCATATCTTGTCATTCTGCCATGGTCAAGAAAGAAAGAGGAGAGGATTCACTTTTTAAAAGAAATCTCTTCGGGCCTGGATATACTGAATTTTCAGTCTCTCACACAGCGGTGTCCTCACATCTTTCAAAGTACAGTCATGCAAAAGCAGAACAGTGTAGAACTGATTGGATAATGAAAGTAAGCTAAGGACAGATGACCAGTAGAGGATAATAAATATGTTACCCTGTAAAAGATGTACTCAGTCCCGTGGCTCTATTTACTTACATAGAGAGCATGTGACTGCGGAATTCAACAACAAAAGAGCATGTGGACAAAAAAAATGTGCACATGCATTCAATGTGATTTCATTATCTTGCATACTGATAGCAGCTCCCTGACACGTGAGCATTATAGGACTACACATAATTAGATGAAATACACAGATGTAAGAATACAGGGAAATCTGTATAAGGATCAATCATATCCCTGAATGAAACATTTGCACTGCTCTCACAAGCACAACTAACACCGAATGATCAGCAACGATTCAGTTGTCTGTTTTTATGATAAAGATTACCTTCAGATCATGATCTTCTATCCTGTTCACTGAACTGTGTGTATGAATTACAGTAAACATGAAATATAGTGTCAATGAACTGTGAAAACTTGCAACTTGTCCAAAAATAATTATTTGCTGATTTTGCTCATGAACGTACATCACTGGTGGTGTAACGAATCACCAATCTCACGGTTTGGATCACACTACATTTTTTGAGTAATCAATCAGACCATTTTTCGGATCAGCAAAAAAGGAGGAGACAACAGTCATTTGCTTGCCATTTATACAAAAATATTACTGCAAAAATCATTGGTTTTAACTAACATAACTTAGAACCTGTAGTTTTAATAAAAATAAAAAATATCAAGAAAGTTAAAAAAAGGAAAATATTCAATATATGAAAAATTATCTTTGCTACTGTTGCTGAATGCTAAATATAGAAATCTAACATCTTGTACAACAGATCATATTTATTTTCAATTAATGACTCAACAATTCACACATAAAACTACATGTTTCATTATAGGTGTATCAGTTTTGAAAACCTATTCAGTAACATAATTTTGATGGTTGTTTGTCGCCACCTATTGTGTTAAACAATAATGCTACAACATTTTAATGTTTAATAAACAAACATTTACCAGCATCAAGTTCCATTAAACAGTGATTTTAATCTTTACTATAAACATCAGTGTTTATACCTGAAGCATAAACTGTTCTCCCAGTACATCAGTGTTATTTAATTGTTTGTAAAAAAAAAAGATGTAAAACTGAATCTCTCTTGATCAAATGCAGATTTGAATGCAGTACTTAGAAGGATTAACAAACATATGCAAATCATTATAATTTATTATTCATATTGTGTGGGTTTGAGTTGAGATCACAATCTCTTAATGTTTAACTGTGCAGCTTTACACTGAATGCATTAATGAGGGCTAAACAAACAGTGACAGAAAACACCTTTAGTTAATCACCTGAGAAAGCATTTAGGTAGGTCCCACCACAAATTTTTCTGTCATCATTATATTTTACAGGAAAGCCAAAATGCTTTCATATACGTGATTTGAATTACATGATTTGAATACGTGATTGAATACATGAATATACACGATTTGAATGACGCGAGGGGCATTCTCTCTGCAATTATTATAAATGTTGCATTAACCTACAAGTTCAAAAAAAGTTACTAATCTGCATGCCATGTGCGTTCCAAACTGTGGGTTGTGATCCGTATCACGGCTCAACCGTAATCTGTTACACCCCTATCATTAGTTTTGTTTCAATCTAAAAAATGCAAATTAACTTTATGCGCAAAACTGGAATATCGAATAAAAGAGGTGCAAATAAAGTAGCGTTTCCATCCAACGAGTCAAAGAGAACAAAATCGTCCCTTCCTGATTAACTGGAGCCAAATATCAACAGAAATGATGGAATTTGCAGCTGTAGAAGAAACTGTGTGATTTTTTTCCTTATTTAAGGAGCCCTATTATGGGTTTTTGAAAATGATCTGCCATGTAGTGTAACACAGCTCTAAGTGAAGTGAAATATCCAGCTAAGGCTTAAATCTGAAAGTGTGTCGTGTTAAAAAACTATTGATTCATCTTCAAAAGAATTGACTCATCGTGCTTCAAACGAATTGTCTTGATAACAAGTCTTTAGCCGTGCCGGTGTGACGTGGATACAAAACTTAAGCCCCGCCCATCTGTTGCACGCACAAACCCGTTTGTCACTGCTATAGCCACGGTAAGCTGTTCTTACAAGTGCGGCGATCAAGTTTTAAAATAGTTCAGCTTTTGCCACTTTGTGCATTAATACTGAATGTGTGTCACTTATGGTTAAGAATAGAGCAATATGCTGGTGTTTAGCTGCATTCCTTTAATACACTCCTGCATTGGGCTTACACACATACCTGCCAACATTTGTCTCTGAAAATCCGGGAGACTGGAGGGGGTTAGGTTTGGTGGTGAGGTGTCTGAATATCACTGTTGAGAACCGGGTACTGTGTATTGTGGTGTTAGTAAGTAATATAAATCGTGTTTCGAAAACAGACTGTCATCGGTCCAATCATAGCAGATTAGCATCGCACTAAGGAGGGGTTTGGGAACAAATGATTCGCTGAACGAATCATATGGGAGTCGCTGAGATAATAAGTTAAAAATAAATGCATATTATAAGCAGATATATTATATATTATAGGCAGCGTGATCGGTGTCGGTATAATGGCGTAGACAAACTTGGCTGGTAAAAAAGTTGCACAACCAACAGGAACCAACTAACAATATCTGAGGGTTTCACTAAAATTACAAGCATGAAAGCGAAAGATTGAAGCAGTGTACTGACGCTGTGACACGTTACCTAATAGATTCAAAAGACAGAAGAGTCGTTGCATAGAGACAAGATGAATTTAATATCACGTTTAACAGCTATAGTGAGACGCGATCTAGCGCAACATCTTTAATAAACTGTCCGACGTGCACTGTTCTCTGGAACTCAGATGAGCGCATGACTCATGGCTGTGTCTGTGTGTGTGGTCACGTGATGTGCGTTTTCAGCCGACGGAGGGCTGTTTAGAAATGCTAGATGAAATGCCAGTGTGGATGTGGATCATTTTCGTTCTCAAATGCCATTTTAAAACTAAAACGTATTTGTGTAAACGGGGCCTAAGTGTGTATTTTTCGTGAGCGGGTTTGCGATGGGGCGGGGCGGATGATCAGTGATGCCGGCTCAGCAGCGTGATGTCTATCGGCGATGGACGATGGAATCGTCTATTGACCCAACCCTAGAGCATACTGAAACTTGTTTGATAAAAGTGTTTCCATTGTAGTTTATGTTATTGTAGTTCATAAAAATAGCTGGATGGAAACGTAGCTAATGTTAAGGTTTCTTGTATGATTGGGCAAGTATGTTTTTTTTTACTTGTCTATTTAAACTTGTCACTGGACAAGCATTATTGTCAAGCACTGTTTTATAAATTGTCCACCACTAGCAAAGTAAAAAAAAAAAGCCCAAACTTAGTGACAATAGCTTAAAACTATAGATCCCATAAGAAATGTATCCATTCATGATTCGAAACTCGCAAGATTACTGTACTTCCTTAGAACAGATAAGTCATCAATCTGTCAGGTAAGCGACCCATTAGTTGGTTTCTTTGAAAGCATGTAGTCTCACGTAAGAGAAGGAGATTTTGAATGAAAGAAATGTGGAAAATCATGTTAAGCATAAACATTCAAATGATGTTACTCCATGTACATTCACGAGTACATGAAGAGTGAATTCATGTCAAAATGGCGCAGCGAAACAAGCTGAACTCAGGTTTGACAGGTTGCCAGAGAATGTATATTCAGTTGATCTGGTGGACCCAAGGGGGCAAGTATCCTGGCAGCACTCCAGCGAGATGCAATCACAGGTTTCACACCTATACTCGTGTCTCATGGGGGGGGGGGGGGGTGTTGAAAGCCAAACCATGAAACTTCTTCCTCATAATATGGGTTGCATAAGTAAAATACCAAGGGCTGTATACATATTCCAGATAAAAAAATAAATAAAAAACATTGATCAAAGGTTGGCAGTTTCTCAATTAGATAAAATGGCAACGTCACAATTCTTCATGTTTAATCATAAGTTATTTATTGTGTCTCTTGACTAGTGGACCTGCAAAATAATTGGTTCCAAACATAAATTTTACATATGCTTGTATTAAAAACAAAACCAAATCAGACACTAAAACTAGGTAAACATCTTATTTGGATCAATCTGCAGCCTTCATAAAAAGACAAACAATAAAAAAAGTATGCTTGTTTTCATTTCCAAACATTAGCAAACAAATCAAGTTAACCATTGAGCAATAAACTATAGGAAAGATACGTTAACAGTCGCACATTTTTTTTTTTTTTAGAACCCCTAACAGTGAAAATAAAAACTCTCAGCTAACTGGGAAAACTTCTTTTACCGGTTCACTGAGCAAACGGTTAAGAGTGAAAACTGCCATATCAGCATTGGCAAATGAAGACTGCAGAAGGCCAGCTTTAAGATAAGCAGCTTTTAGCCTATTCTGCAAAATAAAACCTAGTCCAGTACTGCCAAAAATGCTTAACATGCACAGTCTGGCAGGAGGAACCCAAAAGATCGTGAGAGGGCGGAAAAGTGGCCAGGAGTGCTCACAAACTTTGAGGAGAACTGTTTTCAAGAACTACAGAATGCTGAGCAATGTCTGCTGATGACCAGTTGATTATTCTCTGAAACACAATCGGTTACATCTGGAGCTTGGGCGTTTTTGCACTTTTATTAATTAATTTAATTGTAATGTTCTGCTATAAGTTTATGACAAATGGCTGATAAAAGTGTAAAGCTTTTAATCTGATTCAGTCTGACTCAATTGAATCAAATCAGTTGATTTGAATCTTCAAGATTGGATTCATTGCCACACAAATGCCACAGCCATATTACCCTGCAGCCCAAGACCAGTTACTCACTGAGGCTAAGCAGTGCTGAGCCTGGTCAGTACCTGGATGGGAGACCACATGGGAAAACTAGGTTGCTGTTGGAAGTGGTGTTAGAGAGGCCAGCAGGGGGCGCTCAACCTGTGGTCTGTGTGAGTCCTAATGCCCCAGTAAAAGTGAAGGGGACACTACATTGTCAGTGGGCGCCGTCTTTCGGATGAGACGTTAAACCGAGGTCCTGACTTTCTGTGGTCATTAAAAATCCCATGACACTTCTCGTAAAGAGTAGGGGTGTAACCCCGGTGTCCTGGCCAAAGTCCCTCAATTGGCACTTTCCCATCATGGCCTCCTAATCATCCCCATCTACCGAATTGGCTCTATCACTGTCTCTTCACTCAACCAATAGCTGGTGTGTGGTGAGCGCACTGGCGCCATTGTTCTGTGGCTGCCGTCGCATCATCCAAGTGGATGCTACACACTGGTGGTGGTGTAAAGAGACTCCCCTCATGATTGTGAAGCGCTTTAGGTGCATGGCCATACACAACAAATGCGCTATATAAATACATATTACATTACATTACATTGAAACTAGCTAATAAATCCCTGATCGATCTTTTAATACAGGTTGATCCCTACAGGTAATAGAGTGAAAGTTTATCATCTACATGTGTTTTTAGGGCCTGTGACTGTGTGAGCATCGGAAGAGAGTTTAAACAATTATAGTAGTGCATAAAGAAGTTTTATTATCTAGGGAAGACTATAGTGCTATTTTATATTTGGTTATTCAATTTCTGTACCTGAATACGGTTGCTCATACACACATATACTACTTTGAATTGTTTAACTTTTTTGTTGTTTAACTTTTTTGTTGTGTCTTTTGCATGCTCAAGTTTGCAATTTTAAATGCATACTTGCAGCAAACACATCAGAGAGTGACACAACCATGATGAGTACGAGGTGTGAAGTGCCCACTTTTTCCAGACTGACCTGCAGTGCAGCAAGATCAAAACCTCTCAGCGTTTCAAGTTGCTGTATGTGCAATGCACAGCATGTGAACCAACCATTCTGCTTCACCCTTTGCAAGTAGTGCATATACACACGGTCCCACACACACATTTCAGACATAAAGGTAATCTAACAATTGCATCCGACAAGCTATGGAACAGGAAAAAAGTTTTACAATGAAGACAGTTTGCTTAGACCAACTTTTCTTAAAATTTGCTTTCTTAAAATAGGTTCATTGAACTATACATTTAGTTCTTTAAACCTTCTGTTGTCCAGGCAGAGCACCTGGATAAGTCAGTGAAATTCCTTGTGAGATTTTATTTATTAATCTATTCATTCATTCATTTGTTTATTTATCACTCATGTTTCTGCAGTGCACCTTGCAGAAATACATGTAAAGTTGGTTTTATATTTGTACATTCATGCATTTTTGAACAGTGACAACCTGTGACAAGGTCTCTACATGGTTTATTACACTACTTTGAATATTCGGTCTGAAATCGCATTTTAATAGGACTTCAAAACAACATTAGCTCTATTTAATTGACTGTGAACAATGTTGTACCTTGATAGTCACTGGCTACTAATATTATTTAACTATTTAGAATTTGCAGAGAATACTTTTCTAAAAATATATTATTCAAGTCCAAATGCACAAATACAAATCCAACTTTCCCACAATCCTGCAGAAGGGGACATGCACATTTAGTGTTATAAACCTTTTTACTGTTACCTATAATCGGTTTCTTTGTTTTTCTACAAGTATTAACACGGTTACTTTGATGGTTACATGCTAAAGTAAAATGGAGATGTTTAATTTACTTGTTTACTCTTTATTACATAGATTGACAAATAGCTAGGGCTGGACGATATGGCAAAAATTTATATCACAATAAATTTCTTAATTTCGGTCGATACGATATAATTCCGATATCAATATGGACAATATTTAAAAGACAGGAAAAAACTGCCAAGAACACGCATAATGAATGTCTGTACCTACAAATGTTTGCAAACTGAATTTGCCAAGTCTATAATACCTCCAGGCTCTTTAAAAAAAAAAAAAAAACAACAAAAAAATTTGTTCACTTTTTGAATTTGTATTTAGCCTTTACAAACAATATTTGCAATAATATTTGCAATAGAAAAAGAGTTGTTTGAGTATATGCATAGTTCTGGTTGCTTTTCATCTTGAACGTGCTTTAAGGGTTCTCTGTCTATTTATATTTGTGTATAATTACCTAAATAAATTAAAAGGTTTAACATAAAACTATTTCTATATATATTTTATATAGTATATTTATATAGACTAATATTTTATAGAGTATATGCAAGGATCGGGTTTATATGTGCATGTGTTAAAAAGTTTGATTAAATCCTACACGGCGGAGGTGGATGGTGGTGATTGTGAGGCGACAGGTTGGCTTAAACTTTTATGATGCCTCATCTTCTGACTCTCAGTATGTTTTATCAGGAGTAACTGCTTCAACAGGTGAAACAGATCTGTTAGTCAGCAACACTCTCTGGCATATTTTGCAGGGCACCGAAACTAAGTTTATCTGAACTTAAAAGCAGTACCACTTTCACACCACTGCATTAGTCTTTCCTCTCTTATCAATTATTTTGTCTGCATTCTTACTTGTGGAAGCTTGTTCATTCACATCTGTATTCAGGGCAGGGCCGGCGCGTCCATAGAGGCGAATAGTGAATAGTGAGGGCGGCGTCCGGGAACCCCCCGGGTCCTCACTTTCATCCGCAACGCCCATTCCCTCCCTCCTGGACCTCACTTTCATCCACAAACCGGTCACTTTCTTTTTAACTTTCGGGTTGAGGGCGGTCTAATCGCCGTTCGCCCTGAGCGTCAGTTCAGCTTGCTCCGGCGCTGCTTTATGGCACTCATTTTGTAGCTAAAACTTTCTGCGACGGAGCTTAACCAACTGCTGTGCTGTGCGCTGGCAGCGTGTCTGTGATGTACGTCATCACGCAAGTGACGGCTGAGCACTGAACCTCATTCACTGACAAGTGATACAATGTATACGATCATACATAAATAATATATATATATA